>CAJNOP010000306.1:220828-231223 GCA_905250075.1 Rotaria sp. Silwood1
ACTTGAATTTGTGCAACTCAAGTGTAAAATAAATTTACACGAAAAATAATGCTATATCAATACATACATGTCTAGTTAAATCTTGTTAAACAGTACATCCTTTCATGGCCCCTTCAATTTTATGTTGTCGTTCATATTTGAATGTTAATAAGTCCTCCTTTATGTGTTGAGCAATACTATAGTGCAATAAGTTTGGAAAAAATAGGTATAATGGATTTCTCCAGTTCTTATCAGGTGGACCGCCAGGCGGGCGACCGCGCCGCTCCGCGCTTTGTTGAAAAAGAAAGCACAGGCGGTCGCGCCGCTCCGCACCTCGTTGCAAAAAAAGTGCATGCGCGGCCACGTCGCTCCGCACCTCGTTGAAAAAGAAAGCACAGGCGGCCGTGCCGCCTCTGCCAAAAAGCTCTCTGGCGGTGATCGCCTCTACCACGATTTTGGGACTTCCGCCTCCTTTCCGCGCCGCCTCCGCCTCGCTTTTTAGGCGCGGTGCACATCTCTGGTGGAAATAAGGAATTATATTTTAACTATCTGATTTATTAATGCTTATTGTAAAAGTAAACTGTATAATAATATAGTATGAAAACATTAATTGATATTATAATAAAATTTCATGATTGGACAATGTCATCATTTTTATTTTCTACTAAACATAAAATTCAAGAAAGTTTTTTTATATATTCAAAACAAAAAAAAAAGAAATTCACATTTCCCGCTTATATCAAAATGACGCGCATAATAATTCTAGTTATTATTTAGTAACTAAGTAGTAACAATCAATCAGTTGTTGAGCCTATTTCCCAAAACTAAAAGTTTCCTATTCCTAACATCATTTTATCACGACATATCAAATTATCGGCTGATTAATATTATCATTAATATTAATATCAATTAAACTCATCGAAACAATTTTTCATACTTGCAACGTCTTATTTTATACTTTTTCATACAAAATAAAATAAAATTTCTAATATGGTTGATGTACAAAAAATGATTTTAAATAATTCAATTGATCGTATTGCTATAAATACATTATCGGATATATCATTAGGTAGTGGCCATACGAAAGGTACTGATTCAAGTGGTTATGGTTCAAATTTAAGTAAAAATGATCATAGTCGAACATGTTTAATTGTCAATTATCTTCCACAATCAGTTAAAGAACAACATTTTCGTCAAATGTTTTCACAAATTGGTCGATTACGATATTGTCGTTTGATGTAAATATCATCCTTTTCAAAGTTTCTTCATCCTCAAAAATC
The DNA here is from genome assembly GCA_905250075.1 of Rotaria sp. Silwood1. Classification (NCBI taxonomy): domain Eukaryota; kingdom Metazoa; phylum Rotifera; class Eurotatoria; order Philodinida; family Philodinidae; genus Rotaria; species Rotaria sp. Silwood1. The sequence continues at coordinate 222,088 of CAJNOP010000306.1, forward strand.
TAACTGTAAAATTCTAAAGTCACTAACAAGAATTTTATGCTCTTTCTAACTATCAATATTGAGATTGAGTTTTATTTCAAATTTTAAGAATTCTGGTATAGACGATTAGACAAAGCGCGATAAAAGGTTTGCCGCTTTTTGTGAAGAAAAAACATTCTTCAACGAAAAGATGACGAAAACTATCGAAAATTTTTAGACAAAAAATCCGATGTGCTTAATAAAAAAAAATGATATTGTTTATGAAAAATTCAATCTTAGCTAACTCTCTCATACCTTTTATCTTAATTTTGATAATTTTTTTCAGGTATGATCGTGCGACTGGATATTCCTATGGCTATGGTTTTGTTGATTATTATCGAGCTGAAGATGCAGCTAAAGGTAAATTATTCTATATAGATTTAATTTGTTTTTTTTTTGTTATATTTTCATTCAATTTTATATATAGCAATTGATACACTTAATCAATTAAAAATGGAACATAAAACAATAAAAGTATCTTATGCAAGACCAAAATGTGAAGAAACACGTGGTACAAATCTTTACATAAGAAATTTACCTGGTAAGAAAAATGAATTATCAGTTATCGAGACTCTTTTTTGTTTTTTCTAAAGAAAAATATGATGAAAATAAATTAATTGAATTATTTTCACCATATGGAGAAATAATTCAAGCACGTGTTATTCGTGATCAATCAACAGATAGTCCACGAGGTATTGCATTTGTTATAATGGGTACTCGTTCGCAAGCACAACGTGCAGGTAAACAAAACAAAAGAAAAAAAGAAAACAATTTTTTCTTCGTCATTAAATTGAAATCGAATTCATTTTTTTGCTTAGTTGAATGTCTTAATGGACAAATTATTGATCATCAACGTCCATTGCTTGTTAAATTTGCTGATGATGATAAACGTCGACGTCAATTAATGGCACGTTATTTACCACAAATTGATAATAATATTTCATCTTTATCAAATTTAACAAATACTCGTGATCCATCGGATATTCTTAATGCACAAATGGCACAATTAAATTTAATTGCCAATGGAAATAATTCAAATAATACTCAACAACAAGGACAAGATATGAATTTACTTATGAATACTTTATTAATGATGCCTTTCTGGTCAAATATATGTGGATCAACAATGTCAATGCCTGTTGTATATCCGAATAATAGTATAACAACAACAACACAAAATAAAAGTACAGATCAAATACTTGATACATTAGCAACAACAAATGGAGCGTAAGTGTAATCATTTTTTTTTTTGTTTTTTGAAAGTAACTAGTAGTAAATCAATTATTTAGATCAAATTCTTCGTTAACATCAGGTGAATCATTAAATAATGGTACTGGTCAACATTCAAGTGTAGATTCAAATGATTCATCATTAATTTCATCGAATATAATTGATGTATCAACTGGTGGTTTTGTTGTTTTTATTTATGGTATTGGACCAGAAACAACACAGGAAGAAGTTCTAAATATATTTCAAGGTTTTGGACCTATACTTCGTACAGATGTTATTAAAAATAAACGAACAACAGTTGGAAAAGGTTTTTGTTTTATTAATATTTTTTTTAAATATAAATTTCAATCAAATCAATTTTAGGTTATGGATTTGTTGTATTTCGACATATGAATGATGCATTAGCATCGATTAAAGCATTACATAATATGCCATATAAAGGTCGTTTTTTGCAAGTACGATTTCGTGTATAACAAACAGATCAGCCTATTATTTATTTTCAATATTCTATTCGTTTATATTTTATGTTGATGTTAAACAAAAATATATTTCTCTTGTCTTAATTAATGGATGACATAAGAAAAACTCCATTAGTTAAAGTCAAGTGCTTATATGTATAACATATGTTCGAGTACACTTCTGTTTGTCGTGATTCAGTTCGTGTACATTATTCTTATGTTAATATTATTAGAATATAGAAAAATAAATATATCGATTTGGTTCATCCGATCGAACGAAGAATGAAATAAGATATATTTCATAAATGTTCATTGTTATTCTATGATAAATTGTCGAGGTTGAATTACAAAGGAAATACAGATCTTAACAAGATATTTGATATATTTAACGTAAATATAACTATTAATTTTTACTAGACTCTTATGTCTTACATGAAGATTGTTGAATGCATCGTTGCTTTTTCTATACTAATCGATACAACGGCTGGATCAAGTCAGATCAATCTTTATAAGATTCCGATTGGAAAATTAAGAATAACAAGGAGAAGGAAAGCGAAGCGGTTCAGTGTGGGTGTGGATGTTGCAATGAGTATGTACACACCCAAAACTATGTTTTGTATGGAGCCCTGCTCGAGTGAGATCCGTCTCCGATTTGGAACCGAAGTCTACGAGATTCTATTCCTCCTCAACATAAAAACAAAAATTGTCTAACCTTATCGTACAAGCAATATGCCTTTGCACAACGTCATATACAGTAACTCAAACAATTTGTTGGTCATATCTATGGAATGTATGTGTAAAGTTGAAAGGTCGTGTTTCAATGTTACGTTGTCTAGCCGGAGAAAACATGCATATTATTCTGCTCTGTTCTCTCTGTTTTGCTTCTGCTTGCTTTTCTCTATCTTATATGCCACTTGTTTTCAAAATCATATGTCCCTTTAGGCTCTATCATAGGTAGAAGGTTAAATAAATATTGCATGAAAGTAAACTATGTTTTGTTGAAACATTTTTATTATAAAATGACATTCGACAATTGTTTATTGATTTATTATTAATGATGAACTTATCTAATGAACAACTTTAACCCTTCGTGGTTGTCCTGATTTTTGTACTTCGTAGTTGTCCTGGGGTCCGCCTGGACCCACCTATAGAAAATTACAAAAAAAAACGATTTTTTCCTTTCTTCAAACGTTTCATTTGACTTATATGAAGAGGTGGAGATCTTTCTTTATAAAAACTAATGAGTCAGCTCTCGTGAAAACAATGTAAAGATGTATGATATCGCAAAAAATTACTTCTCTAATCGTTTTTGTAGCAACATTGATAATAGCTGGGAAAAGCATAGAATATATCAATCTAGTCTAGATGATAGGATTCTACGCGTACGTTGTTATATATATAATCAATTGTACAATTGAGAAAGCAAGAAACTTTTCTTTTTGAACTATAGCTACTTTTATCTTTCTCTTTATTATTAGAAAAAGCAATAAAAACTCAGTTTTTTTTTATCAAACTGATGATATTGTTTGTATATAAATCTTTTTTTTCATAAATGCAAAGTATACTCTAATGTTTTTCCATGCATGTTTGACAAGTTACTGTTGTGACACTGTTGGGATGAGACAAACAAACATTTTGACCACAGCTGGAACATGTTTGTCGAACTTTTCGTCCTGGTTGAGCTGGGCATAGGAAACACCTTTTTTGGCTTCATGAATTTGGATGTTTTGGCTAACATCTTTGATGCTCTCTGAGTGAACCTGACAACCTAGTGAGAGCAACGCCAGTTTGACTTTAGGCATAAGCCGAACTTCTTGACTACGGCGACGATTTTGTGCATCTGTCAACGTTTTGCTCAACTGCTTTAAAAACGTACGTAACATATAAGCCAACCAAAGTAAATCATTTAAAAAAAAATTGTGAATCAACAGATGACAGCTTTATCAAGACGAAAAATATGCTGGTAACAGCATAGTTGTCGTAGGGTCCATCCGGACCCACAGCTGCATTTTTCATCTGCTAGGCTTATCGTTGATTTCTAATAAGGATGTTGTAGACCAACATAGGACTAGAGATTAGATAAGGGGACTGGCCCGAAACAGAAGCTCTTGATGTAGTATTAAATAAAAAACTGTGAAATGGGTCCGCGCGGACCCCACGACAACCACGAAGGGTTAATAGAAAAATAATGAGAAAAGAATTTTTACTTTTATTTAATTAATTTTTTTAAATGATTACCCGGAATCCCGAGATCCGCTTTTCCCCCTTGCTTGAAACACTAAGTAGATTGATTCAAAATTAATCAGTCGCTACAGTAATCCGATGAATCAACAAGATCCAGTCTACAACTCAAGCACGACCAAATATTATTTCTCTGAACTACATATCATTACATAGAGCGCAAAAATAAGTATCAATTAATATATGATTAACGAAGGGCTTATGTAATCAAACGAATTGCCATATGAATTACTATCAGAAGACTATAGGTTCTAATCAATGACAGAATGGTTATTTCTTAATGAATTATGCATCAATCGATAGAACTCGTTGAGCTCTATCTCCTGTATGAATTTCACAAATGGCTTATGTACTGAGACGAATCATTAAAGATTCTACGGAAAGCTCTGCTTTGTTCCTATAGGAAAAACTTCGTATTTTTGTAATATTGACATTATGGTGCATTGTATATCAGATCCGCATATATCATAGAATAGAGCTCGTTGAGATGCACATGGCTGACTAGTTTGTTTTTGTGACTTAACCATAGGAAAGAATCGTCTTTGGAAAAACTCAAATCGGCTGCTACCTTTCCTTAGATCTATCCCTATGCGGCTATAGAACAGTAACTCCTGTTAATATGAATCAATTTTTTTTTAAAAGGTTTAATAAAAATTAAATTCTTTTTTTTTCATTCTTCTTCATTTTTTCGTATAAATAAAAACGGCGACTAATAATGAAAATAATATCAACGATAGACAAAAAAAAAATGTTCGTTCATTAATCAATTGGACTATTCGGTCAGGCTATACATTTCTTCTACGAGATCACCTATTCATTTTGTTCAATCATAGCAGCCGGTAGAAACAAATAATGAACATATATATATATACGTCATAAGAAAAGAGATCGTCAAACTCAATATGAACCAATCTAACGTTGGCCTTCTTGATTTACCTAATGAAATATTACTTATCATTTTGAAAAAGCTCGGCAATATGGATGTTCTTTATTCATTATTGGATGTTCAGAATCAACGACTTAACATTATAGTACAAGAAAAAACTTTCACTAATACTCTCAATTTTGTATTAACAACATTAACTAATGATATTTTTTCGCTTACTGATACAATAGTTGATCGATTTTGCACAAATATTTTGCCAAGAATTCATCACAATGTTAAATCTCTTATTGTTGATTCAGCATCTATGGAACGTATTCTTCTTGTTGCTGATTATCCTAATTTAACTGAACTTAAACTCTTTAATTTTAATCATAAAATTGTTTCACGTTATTTTACAGGTAAATATCGTTACGTATTGATCAGAGGATAGACTTCGATGAAAAATTCTTGTATAGATAGACAAGAGAATAACTTTTTTTTTTTTGTTTTTTATTTAGATCAATCACCATTTCGACGTATTTTTCAACAACAAATTATAGATCTTATTCTTGTATTCAAAGGAGATATGAATAAAATATCACTAAAAGATTATACAATAGATGTCTATGGATATATTATGAAATTCTTCGAAAATCTAAAACATTTATCTATTACTGGATCATATCCCTACTATTTTCCACCTTTGGAACTTCATCATCTACCGTTAACTACCTTATTCTCTTCAACTCTTGACAAATTATGTATTCATGTGATGAGGTTTGAAGATTGTCTTGCTTTACTTGATGGTCGTCTTAAACAATTACAAATATTGATTGTTGATATTTGTTGTATAGAATATCCTTCATGGAGAGTTTACAATATGGTAAGTTTATATTGTATTAGTTTAATCTTTTCAACTTAAAAAAAAATACTATTGATCAGAGCGGTGACGGTCTATCATATTATTATAGATAAGATTCGTTTTGCTAGTGAATTCCTATTTAAATGAACTATAATTAAATAGTCATAAAATGAATGCTTGTCTATTCGATGATCAAATATAGTTAATTTTGTATAATACATTTAATTATATTAACTATTTCGTGCTTATGAGTTGATTTGAATAAATAAATCGAATGATTGCATTTGATTTTAACAAACAAACTGTTTAGTTTTAGTGAGTTTTTGATCTATTGATCATGTATTTTTTTCTACTGAAAAATGATCAGTTTTAAAAATATATCTAGTTCTCCGAAAAGTCGAGAACAGATCAAACTTATTTTAGTCTAACGTTATTCCTTCACAGTTGCAATCAATCGTTGATTTTTTCCTCTTAGTCATTTTAATCATTTTCATTATTTTATAACATATAGAAAAACTCTAAGAATCACAAATATTAAAGAGTATAAGTGTCAAAGGTAATAAGGAAATTAAAAGAAAAATAAAAGCAAGAGGCTCGTTAATTATAGGTGAGAATAGATAAAGAATATATGAAATATCGAAACAATTATAGAAAAGTTACATCGACGTAACTTTCATTTGTTTTGAATGGATGAGTTTTCGGTGAAGATTTTAGTATAAACAACATTTGTTCGATGAAATTCTGATGATTTGATATAATGGAAATAGTCATGTGTTACCTGATGATATGAATTATTGTCTGTACAAATAATATTGTTCTACTATAGGTATAATAACAAATTTGACTGAAACTTTTCGAGTAATTTTAATATCCATTATTTCTTATGTGGTAAAAGTTCCGAAATACAATATAATTATCTTAATCATCATTGAAGAAGAAGATTTATATATCATACAGTATACGTATTTTAGAATGGATTGAATTGAAGCAGCTTCTTAAACAGTTATTCACCTGAAGTTTTTCTTGTTTAATCGATAGGAATATATTTAGAAATATTGATTGTTATTTTCTAGGATGATCTCCCTAATTTAAAATATTTCTCTTTAACATCGGTTGACTACTTTACTAATAAATATGATACTGGGATTCTACCTCTTTGTCGTCGTATGTCAAATCTTGAAGAATTAACTTTGTATATTATGGTCAAGGATTGAACTACATTTCTCGATGGTACTCACATTTATAATGAAATTATTGTTCATATGCCACGACTTCAGATATTTAACTTTTATATTTCTACCCTCGTTGGAATTGATCCTTTAGTTCGTCATCTATCGAAAGATAATATTCAACGAACACTTAGTAATAACATAAAATATCAACAAGTGGATTGTATTGTAAAGTATGAATATAATTTTGTTAAATATCATGTCTTTTCATTACCGTTTATGTTTGAAGATCTCGTCAGTATTGGCAATACATTTCCAAATATTATTTTCAGTCATGTTAGAAGATTATCGGTGATCGATATTGTTCCATTCAATCATGAATTTTTCAACCGAATTGCTTGCTCTTTTCCTTTGCTTAAAGACTTACGTGTTGTTAATTTGAATCCACAATCATCAATATCAGACGAACGGAACTCTAATGATAATCAATTGTATTTAATTGTTAAATTGAGTTATCTTATGTCGCTTCATCTGGTGGATGTTCATATTGATTATGTCGATCAATTTCTCAATGAAAGAAAAACACATCTACCTCGTCTAACTGAATTCACAATTGATTATGATCATTTAACAATCGTCACAGATAACTTTACAAGAGATACAACACGGCTTAATTGTATCAATGTGAAAGAATTAAATTCCTATAACACAAGAGTACAACAGTCAAAAGATTTTTATGTTTATTTTCCTCTGTTAAAACCTTGATTTTGTTCGAACTAAATTAATAAAATGAATAATGAAAATATTAATAGTATTTTTTCAGTCTAACCATAATGACGAAGAATTATTAATTAGAAATGCTTATTAACTCTGCAGTTTTTTTCTCATATATGAAAAACCTATTACATTTGAAAAATGAATGCTCTAAACCAAACAGTGAGATGTCAAAAAGGATCGAAGATGCTATATTTGACAGCAGCAGTTTGTCAAATAAAAAAAAACTACCTGTCACTAAACTTCTCTTAATTGTTAATATATTCCTGTTATGATATCGAGTATTTAATGTATTTTTCTTTCATAAAAAGATCTTTTGTAAGGATTAATTGACATCAGTAATTCATAGAATACACCTAGACCTATACGCTTTTTTTATTTATTATTTGTGTCAATTATTATCAAATTAAATTTCAATTATCTTCATCCAGTTTTTATTTTTCTCTATCAATTGGCAGATGTTGAAAATTTAAATGAAATAGTTTTCTTTCCTTTCTTCTTCAAAGTTTTTTTTTATTATTCATTTGCATTTAGATGTTTTCTTAACGGAAACATACAAACGTATTAGTAAAAATGTTTAGTCCCTATGGTATATGTCTTATGTTAATAACGATAATATATTTCAATATAGTCAATACAGTATCTGTAAGATCAACAAATATCAAAGAACAACATCAGACATCGTCCTCCAAAGTTTCATTCGAACGATTTGATATGAATCCCAGCAATTTTTTAATTAATCATCCATATTATGATGATGATGTTGTCAAAGATTTGATTTTTCATAATTAACGAGGACTCAAAAAGGGCTAAATTCTTCCAAGAAGATCAATCACGTTATACTATAGCATTTCCTACTCTTATTCGTACGTGTCGATGAATCGAACAAGAATATTAACATCACTGTCAAGAAATACATAAAAATCATTTTGTGGGTGAGTGTGGGTGTGGGGTGTGTGGGTGTGGGTGGCGGTGTAGAAGTAAAGCAATAGAGACACCCACATCTACTCCCATGCCCACCCACACCCACATCCACACACATCCTTTTACGAAAACCCCTAAAAATACTACTTTCTCCAACAGGGATCCTAATGTGACCATATCTCCATAATACCTCTATGAATTGAACTCAAATTTTGTATACAGTCACAACTTAATGACTTCTATCTGTGATAAAATTTTTCCTGCAAAAAATATGACATAATTCGGTAATTATGAGTCATAAAAGATACAGAAAATGGAGTTTTTTCACTAACAAGGGAACATTCCCAGGTGAAGGAAAACTTTTCAGCTGGGGTTCCGCGCATTCTGTAGCCCATAGTGAGCTATATCTATGGTAAAAAATGTTCGGGTTTCTGGTTTGTTTCTGCGGAGATATGGAGCTTCTGGTGAATTTTCTCTATAGCACACCCACATTGACAACCAAAGTTTACTTTCGAATTTTGAACTGAAACTTTGCCTATACAAAGGCCTCAGCTAGACTAGCTTGCATAAAAAATTTCAGAAGTTTTGAAAAAAA
>CAJNOP010000307.1:0-124522 GCA_905250075.1 Rotaria sp. Silwood1
ACTCTAAAATAAATAAATTTTTAATTTCATATAATATTTGTTTTTTTTCATACCGAGCGATTTGTTCACGACAATTTTCACTTTTATGTTTACATAATTGTACTAAAACAGGAATAATTCCAGCTTCAACTAATTTTCGTCGACGTTCATCAAAAAATATTTTTTCATCCTATATATATTAAATCACATTATATTCATTTTAATTATCTTTCTTTTTAATTTACTTTTGGATGTTCTTTCGGTATATGTTGTTTAGCATAAGCAGCTAATTCAACCATTTCTTTATCTGGTTTTCTAATATCATATGTATTAGTTAAATTAACAAATATTGTTGTTATCGAATATAAAACATGTGCATCTTGACATTGACATAAAGTAAAAAGTGCTTTTAATGCTGATAGATTATTAACAAGTTCTTCTTTAACATCAGCATCTAATGATAAATAAGCCAGACCATCAGCTGACCAACGACGAATATCAAAACTTTGACTTGTTGTTAAAAACCTGAAAAAAAAAACTCAAGACGATATAAAATCAAAACAAAAAAAATTCTTCTTTCAATATACTTGCAACATGCACGACTAAGTGTTTGACATGAACCTTCGGCAACAAGACTTGTACTTGTATCTGTACCTTTACTTGATGCAATTTTTGATAAACCCTAAAAAATTTCGAAATAAAATTAAAACATATAAATCAAATATATATATATTTATATATATCATACCACAAGAGCAAGTACTTTAATATCTTCATTTGTTGATCGATAGAGATTTTTAAGAATATCAGCACCTTGTTGTATAATACCAGCTGCTTTATCTTTCTTTGATGCTGATAAAACAATTGCTTCAACTGCAATACGCTATTCAAAATAACCAAAAATTGAATTATAAAACAAAAAAAAAACAAATTTTCAAATTACTTCTTGTATTGGATCATTTGAACCAGCCATTTGTATCATTAAATCTACTAAATTTTCACTACCTAAGATTGCATTACCAATATCAAAAGGACCTTGTAAAAGAACAGACAAAACGGATATTGTTCGTACGCGTGATTGAATATCATCCTTTTCACGTAAAGCTCTAAAAGTAATAAAGCATTTATTTGTAAATTTTTGGCCGATATAATAGAATCTTTATATTTAAGATAAAAGTCGAATAGAACGAACATTTTTCCAAAAAAACATGCTCACGAAAGAAAGACTCCAAATATAAATTATTAATCGAGTTCTTCGTTCGCTTAATTTTTCAGGACTCATTGAGATTAGAAAAACCCTTGGAGAATTCGTCCTTGCTGAAGTCAAAGCTATTTTACTAGCTTTTCGACTTTTAGTCATGATAAATAACATATGTAAATATTTTTTTTTCTTAAAAATATTGAAATATAATTATTATGCTGAAAATTCGAGTCTTGTTGTTTTTTTTTTAAAAAGAAAATGATAAAAGTCAATCCAAAAATAAAAGTACAGTTTTTATTCGCTTATATAGTTAACATTCAAATAAACTTACTTAATAAATTCTATACATTCATTATTAAATTCTTCTCGTTCTTTATCTGAACATAAATCATGATAAACAACACTAAGTACACAAGAAATATGCATTTTAGTTTGTTCTGTTATTGAATATGATTTTTTATCATTATCTGGTAAATTAGGTACCGTAGCTGCTACGCGAAGTACTTTGGGTACACCTATTAAAATAGAAAAAATAAATAAATGAATATTCATATTGCACTTGCAAGTACTCAGTTGAAAATCGGTTAACTCGAGAACAGCTATTCTTATCCAGCCGCAGTTTTTAAAGATAGAAAAAAAGGAACACGCAAGTTACTACTGCATATAGAATTCCATACGATTTAATCACTTATCAGATTCGCTGGAAAAAAAAACAGATTATTTTCAATAGCCACTGAAGTTTATTCGTTTTTTTTTTTTATTGAATATTTTCAATTTAATGTAAATAAATACCTGAGACAATAAATTTACTAATCCAATTACAACCATTTGCTCGATCCACAAATTTAGCAACAAGATCAAGACAACAATCACGACCAATAGCTGAACATGTTTTATCATCAATTAATTCATTGAGTAAACGAAATATATTATTAATAAATTCAATTACAGATTGATCTAGATTTAAAAAAAAAAAAACAGAATGACTATTGAATACTAACAGAAAACAAATTAAATTAAATACCAAAGTTAAAAGGTACATTTATAGGTTTTTGAATTTTTCGACGATTTTCAAGATCACATATTGACATAATCATATTATGAACTAATATAGCTGTACTTGCAGGAATTTCTGTATCATTCATTGCTAAACAACGAGCAAATAATTGAAGACCAAGTTTATTATAAATGGTTTCAGCCTAGAAAAAAAAAGAAGACAATATGTATATATATTTTTATTTGATAGACTTTTTCAATAAGAGACTTTCTTACATAAATTATGATTAAACAATGATAAGTTTTGAAAACGCAATTGTTAATAAATAAATGAGAATACAACTTCTCTTTCAAAAAGATGGAATATTAGATTTTTAAACATAATATATCAATCTATTTTTCCGTATAGTGTAAGATCAATTTTGTAGTACCACTCTCTAAGCAACTTGAAAATTACTTTTAAGGTCGGACTCTGTACATAAACTAGACTCTAGTGAGACATTAAAAACTACAGAAAGATATGAGCGCACCTAGAACTATCTATTGACATAATTTCAATAAAAATGGCTATAAATATATATTAAAGATCTACAAGTCCTTATTCTTCTAGAGTTTCCAATACTTTACTGAGGTCTACTTTATGCACACAGTTCAAATTCAAAAGTAATATTCACGTTGGGAAGATTTCCGCGTAAGTACCTTTGAATGATAGTATATTCTTTGTCTTCTTTCATTTTAAGAAACAAATACATAACATAGAATGCTGAAGAAAAAGCTGTCAGTTGAATTTCTCAGAAATTAAAATGTGAAATACGACATAACTATTCAATTTTTGATCTCATACACTATACGTCTATGTAGAATAAATCGATTTTGAATTTCAAAATGATAAATACAATATCCTCTTATATATAATTCTTACTCGTTGATATGAATTTCTGACAATTGAAGCCAATACTCGGATAAAACCAAGAACAATAATTCGTTCATTTGTTTGAATAAATTCTTTTATTTGTCGTAGATCACAATCATAAGTAAGAATTCCTTCTGCACCAGCATCTTCACGTGATATAACAAGAAGATTATTTAACGCCTGAACAAAAGAAAAAGTTCCAATAATTAATTAACGACATATCTTATATATACATACAGTTTCTTGATTAGATTTTATATTCATAATTTCAAACATTTGTTGAATTTGAGATGTTAATTGTGTTTGTTGAGTATGCTTTAGAAAATGAAAGAAGAATTTGAGAAAAAAAAGAAGTCTACAAATTAAAATTCATTTATACTTTGCTTTGTGCACTTTCACGTAATTTTCTTAAAAGAATATTTGTTTGTTCACTACCTTTTGATGATATTGATATTAAACGTTGTGCATCTGATATAGCTTCATGTAATTTTCCTAAATGTTCAAATGCAGTTGATCGACGATATAAAGATTTTTGATCAGCAGGTGTATATTCAAGTGCTTAAAATTTTAAAAGACATAAGAAGAAAAAAAAAATCAACACTAAAACAATATTTTTACCTCGTGTAGCATCTTCAATAGCATCTTCATATTGATTTAAATTAATATAACATTGTGAACGATTACTATAACATTTTGTTAATTCAGTTTTTATTCTTTCAGATAATGAAAGATTAATTAATAGATTTAATGCTTCAGTATATTGATCAATGGCATCTTGATATTTACCTTGTTTAAATGCTTGATTACCTTGTTCACGAAGATCTTCAGGATTAATATTATTAGAATTTGTAGTCATATTTTCTATCTGAAATTAGAAAATTAAAAAAAATCTATTAAACAATTTTTACTATGAGATAGATTATTATTTTGACATGTTACATATTTTATTTTATTTTCTGAAAATACTATAGACTTTTAACGTTATAAATCAAATTGAATGTCATTCATATTAAATAATATGATATTTATATTAGAAATAGAAACAAAAAAATGTATGATTCATAAGTGAATCACAAAAATTCGAATGACTAAGGATTTTGTACATTATTGAAATAAATGAATGATACGAAAAATTGAGTTATGATCAAAAAACTAAATGTTTAATAGATTTTGTTCTTACGTTTTTTTTTTGATATTCAAATTAGTAAGTAGTTATTATTAGGATTGAGATCTATAATTCTATATCGATTTTAGATTGAAACTATTCGACTTTCTATGTTAAATATAGTAGTATTGATTAGTCAAATAATAATATGATAGATAAGATTTGATATAATGATTTTGTAGGCAATATTGATATTAAGACAAAAATGATTAGACACACAAAAGATGACTAATAATATTTCAAGACAAACTGACAAAAAAAAAAACGTGTTTAATTTAAAAACAGCAAAATCGATATTTTCTATCGATTAGTATTGATTTCTATATTATCTAATAGGAAATTCTTATTGAATACAATACTGAATAGAAATTTATTGATTTATTTTCATCTTTTTAAAATTTTTTTTGAATTTAATAATTTAATCTCACCTATGTTAATTCATATATCCAATTGTTAATCCATTAGTCGAATGTTATAAATATTATTCTTCAATATATTGTCTTGATTTCGATTCATTTTATCTACCCATGTAAAGACATTTGCCTATTTCAAACATTTCTAAAGTGATAATCTCTTTTTTATTCGTTATTTTTTTGTTTGTTCGGTATACAACTTACGCATGATTTCATCATCTAGATGGAAAATATCACACATTATTTCGTCATTGATTATTCAACTTTTTGTTTTCTTTCTTCTATCGGAAATAGAAAAATTTATGTATTTAACATTGTTTAGAAAACATTCAAAAAGAAAAAAAATTTATAAAACTAATTGAAACAAACAATAATTAAAAATCCATTGAATGTTCTTTGATCAATTTTTCTATTATCTTAGCATAATTCTTTAATGATACAAACGAACAAATTAATTTGTTTTTGTATTATTAAATAAATAAAAAGATAAAGTTCTCGTTAATAATACTTCGAATGTTATTATTTTCTATTCAAAAAATTTCTTATTGTTTATATATTTCGATTCTTAACAATAGATACTAAACAAACTATCAAAAGAAAATATTTAACCTTTAAAAACAATCTATTATATGGATTCGAGCTAATTGACTAGCATTATAGAAAAGCACGTTTTTTGTTAAACTTTTTTCTCCGGCCATCTTAGAACTTAGGAAAATATACTAAACAGAAATATTATTATTTTTAGAAATGATCGATCACAACAAATCTATTAAATATAAAATCATTGATGTAATGATATACTTTCGAGTTAAATTTTGATGTAATAATGAAAAATTGATGCTAATTCATCAATACTTTAAATATATTTTTATAGCTATTAAAATGCTTTATCTTTAGTAGAACTTTCTCGGACTCGGTTGGTTCAAATTTTAAAATTTTGAATACGATTTGACTCTAATCATCTGAGATATGTATAGATTAAGCTTATTACTGAATAGAAATGAACCCAAAAAACAAAAAATATCTCGTATCTTCGGAGAAACTATTCAATTCCGATTAGAAATTTTCACTAAGTGAGTTCGAATCTGAAAATTTTTATCTGATGAACTCTAATATACAGCATATGATTGATTATTACAAAATCTGTATGATAGATCTTTTATGCAAAATATCTAGAATATTGATATTGTATGAGTAAAAATTCAATAAGAATTTAAATTATTAATTAATAACAAACTCATTAAAGCTAAATAAAATTTAGTTTCAATATTGAACATATTAAGATATAAATTAAATAATCTAAAATACGAGTTTGTTCATAGAATGTACACATTGAAATGTTTAAATTTCAAGATATTTATAGTTTTAATATATATATATAATTAAAAAGCAATTTTACAATAGTTAGAATTTTGTATCTAAATTCTATAATACAAAGTTCTTGTTTTCTTTTTTTCCTGCCATCTATCATCTTAAAATTGCCGAAGAAGAATTCTTAAAAACTTAACAATAAATACTTTTAAACAATTAGTTTATATTTTTGAACACTTACTATCAAAGATGATAATGATGATTGAAGTAAAGAAGAATAAATAATAAATAAAATCAAATAACCAATCAGAATAATGAAACATCAAATAAACATATTCAATAATTTTCAATTTTCAATGGCTATATCATTTACATTTATTAATGATATTATTCGTGATTATTTTCAATATCGTAATTTAACATCAACATCACGTATATTTGATAATGAATTATCAAAATTATCATTAGAACAATATCGTGCTGATCATATTATTAAACAATTAACATTTTATATTTATCAATTTGATATAAATAATTTAATTGATTATTGGACACAAATTGAACAACAATTTTTATCAACATTAACAATTAATATAGAACAAATAATGAATATATTTATAAAAATTCGTATTAATTTATATCGTTGTTATTTAATACATGCAATTAAATTATCTAAAATAGATAAAATTAATGAATTTTTTGAACGTTTAATAAAATTTTTACAACAAACAAATGAATGGACGAAAGAATGGTTTATATTACCATATATTAATAATCCTGATAATAATTCTCTATTTCAAATTTATTTTTCTAAACAATGGAATGAACTTTTTTGGATTTCATTACAAAATTTTTTATCTCTAGCACTCTATAAGTAAATCTAACATTCAAAAAAAAAAGCAAACACAATATAATATCTTTATTTTATTTTTGTTTCTATAGTATGACACGACCTAAAATTTGTTCAATCGAAGAAGAAGATGATAATTTTCAATCATTCGGAAATTTAATTTGTCTACAATCAACAACAACAAAGCCTCTAATTCTATCAACTACTGTAAGTACTTAGGGTAAACCAAAAGTTCGTAGAACGGTTTTAAAGAACCAAGGTAATCTATTCAGAAATGAGAAACCAAATATACCATGTTGTAGAGCTTTTTGAGACACGTCGAATGGTATATAATAAATCCTGTTTTCATAAGACTTTGAATCAATTTACTGATAGACGACTACGCATCCATACTCACACCCTCACCTAAGTATGATAGGTTACTGAATATTGTGATCCTTGGGATTAGTCGAAAGTATTTGTAAAATATTTTTTCTCATATACGATTTTGCAGTTTTTGACGGACTACAACTCCATATATGTAGCATCTCCGGTCATCTTGTCAGTGTGGGTGTGTAGTCGTCTATCAGTAAATTGACTCTAGTTCTTTCAAAGTCTTATGAAAACAGGATTTATTATATACCATTCGACGCGTCTCAAAAAGCTCTACAACATGGTATATTTGGTTTTTCATTTCTGAATAGGTTATCTTATCCGACAAGGTCCGTTAAACACAGTTCTACGAACTTTTGGTTTATCCTAAGTATAATAACTTTGGAATTGAATATTTCAAATAAGATTATAAATCAACTGAAGAAATACGAATCATTTCCAATAGAAAATCGAATGGAAGTTAAACGTTATATTCTAATTTCTTAGGGTTTTTTTTTCCAATGAGAAATAGCTGAAAAATCATTGAAAGAATTTAGAATACTTTGTATAATGAACGAATATTTCTAAGTACTAAATGAATTTTCAGTCGAGACTATGTGCATTATGTAGATCATAATGAATTGTGAATATTTCTATATGAACTACTTTTTTTGTTTAATATGGGATGAAAGTATCATGAAGAAATGCGTCCTAGAATAATCTTATTGTGATAAACAACAGCACGTGTTTTACATTTTAATATCGAAAAGATTGTGCTAATCATGTTTTTTTTTCGTAGAATTTTGTGGTCTCTTTAAGAATATTAGAAAAGTAAAATTTGGATTTGAAACTTTACATAGAGATAGACTTTAATAAGAATAGTTTATTTTGAAAATTTCAACTTTTTTTAATGTCTCCTATTTTGGAACACAAAAAAAACAAAAATATAAATTTGTCGTGAGTATATAACTGCTATAAAAACAACGTACATTTATCATAGGAGTATTTCAGCATAGGAATAATAAAATAATCTAAAACTTTCTCGTTAAGGTTTAATTTTCAAATCGAAATTCGAAACTCAGTCGTCTTAGTATTTTCAAAAAGAACCAGGATATAGTACTAATTGGATTCTTGGAATTCCAAAAAACAGAAAATTCTAGCATCTTTCGTATCATATAAGTGATTTTCTGTAGATTCTCAAAATCTCAGGTCGAAACGTCATCATCATTGAAATTATTGGTAGATGTCAAGTCTGAGAGTGCTTATTATTTCTTTTTTTGAAGCTTTTGCATATCTCATTGAAGTCTATTTTACTCACAGTGTCCGAGTTCAAAAACGATTGATCAGTTGAAAATGTTCTCTCGTTAGATATAGCCTAATGTATTCCTGTTTTTTTAATCAATAGAATTCTTTTTGTTTAATTATTCAACTTGATACACGTCTATTGATTGAAAACAAAAAAATTGTTTTTGTTATTAAAATTTATATTTGATATATTTGATGATTATTTTAAATAGAATATTAATTCATCGAAGATACAATCAACGGGAATATTCGATAATGAACAATTATCTTCTACTGAACAATGTAACCAATCAAATTTAACAATAATATCTAAATTGCGAAATAAATCTTTATCAAGTATCAAACAAAATCAAACAACAACAACATCACAAAGATCATTGTCGACTTGTTCGAAATCTTTTTTTATCGAGCCATTGAAAGAATCTACAATAGAAAATTCAATACTATCATTAAGAGATGATTTAACAACTTCACAACCATCATCATCATCATTAAGATCAAAATCATCCTCATTTACGTAAAATAGGTCATTTACATTAAGAGAATTGGACTCAATTTAAAAAAAAAACGAAAGGTTATGTTAATAATGCAACGAAGTAATAAAATTAATTATATTGATAGTTCGATCATTGACAATAGAATTCAATGTAGAATCATACATTTGATAGACATAAACTACTAGTCAAACAAATTAGATTATAACAAATCAAGTTGTATATATAATAAAAAAAAAACACACAGTACTTTTATAGTTCTATTCTCATGAAATTGATCTGTTAAATTCTGATTACTTAAATACAAGTAAATCATCGAACTTTTGCGTTTTATTGGTTTTTCATTGTTAATAAAGATACAGATGTTTAATTTTCATTATGAATAAATTTTTTCTTTTCAATAAATATATTCGATGAGATTATATTCATATATATAAATTGGTATAAACGAAAAAGTTGTGAGCACGATTGTGTATTATATGTGTCCTCAATTATTTTGAATATGTTTAAATTCAAGAAAAGTCTTAAATCAGAATATCGTTGAAAGTATAACTATTTTTAATGTTCATATTGGTCGATTGATGTTGATGATGAAACCATTCATGCCAGAAATAACAACATGATGTTTTAAATTGGATACGAGTTGAGAATGTGTCAAAACAAAATCTAGAGTTAAATATATTTTAGAGAAGCAATTAGAGGTGTAAGCCGTACAGCTGAGCAGCCGCTACGGACGAAAGTATTTGATAATAATATGAGGCACCGCCGCCGTTGATATCGATACATATGCGATCGGTCATCTTTTAGGAGCAAAAACTTTTCTTTTTGGTTGTCGAAGTCGCCGCCGGTGCCACTATAGAAAAAAAATTTACAATTAAAGCCGTCGCCGCCAGTGTAAAAAAAATATAAAGTTCAATAGGCGCCGCCGCTATGGAAAAAAGTTTGAGCATTAAAGCCGATGCCGTTGTCTGATCCTTCGGCTTACATCGCTAGAAGCATTTACACAACATTGAACTTCATCGATAATTTTTGTAGCCTAAAGAACGCTCTTTCTAATCGTGTATTGGCAATTAAATTTGATCTTGCTTCTGTTAAGAGAAACTGAATCATTCGGTTATTCCCACTATGTCGCCCTTTTGCAACGGTAAAAAAAACAGTCGCTTTGTAATACTTGTATAATTAGTTTAGAAGTTTTATAAATTGTACGTTGTCGTAAACAATGGTACTCGATATAAGCCATGCAAAGAATGAGTGAGAATTAATAATGGTTGTCTGATGACTAGATAACAATTTACTCTTGCCAGTATTCTTTTCTTCAAACTTACTCTGTAGTATATAGTTCCGTTAGCTGATTTGTGCAGCTGTTTTAAACTTATTGTCACCACCAGTATGTTTTAGTTTTCATGAAAAATCTACCTGTAAATCGCTGGAATAAATTTATAAACGATCGACTTCGGATAATGCTGATGCGTGAAGTTTTTGAAAAGCATTTGATTTATATAATAAACATTTTTCTATTTGATTCATGCATGTAAATGCTAAAAGTAACTTAAAGTTTGTGGGGTGTGGGTGTGAGTGTGCGTGGGTGTCTGCGTAGACTTAGAAGAATACACCCACACTCACACCCACACCCTATCCACACTCACACCCCACCCACACCCCCCACCCAATCCAGATCGTATCAAATAATTTTTATTTTTCAAGTACTTTTCACGAGAATGATACAACCTATTTTATATTAATATAGAGATTAAAAAAAAATTAATTATACTGAAAATAAAACAATATACATGATATAAAAAGTAATATTTATGAATAATTCATTCTACGAATACATTTAATAAAAATTTTTAAATAGAAAAATATCATTGAATAGATTTAATTATGAATAAATATTACTAATAGAATATTCTTCGATTTCTTCTTGCTTTTCTTCATCAATCAAATAGGATTCTTTTACATCTTCTAATACTCAACCAACGTTCTTCACCAAAGAAAAGAAACAAGATTCTTCCATAAATTTCAAGTATAAGACAAAACATACGTTACTCATATATATGAACGATTGTCTTGTTTTTCTATTTGTTTCTATATGATGAATGCTGATCGATAATGTAATCAAATGATCTAAGTCATTTATATATGGTTCCAACTCAATTAAACCTAATACACAAATCATTTACAATCGTCATTTTCTATAATTATATGTTAATCTATATCGGTGAGTAGGCTCTAGTTAGAATAGATAGACATCACTTTAAGAATAGAAGATTATAGACTCGTCACCCAAAATTTGTTCTACACAAATCTTTCCTGATAATGAAGATCTTTTTTTTTGGATATCAGTAGTACAATGAAATATATGTTAATAAAAAAGAACCTTGAATATCGACAAAGAAAAACAAGAATATTGAAAGAATAGACACAAGATGTCCATTAACTTTTCATTATTGTCCTTAGTTTTGGACATCATTGCTGTCTTTGGGTGTGAGTGAGACTATCCATAGAAAATTACAAAAAAACCGATACTTTTATGTATTCAAGGGATTCATGGATGTGATGCAGGCTTCTAAATACTCTTTTTATCCACATTAAAATATCAGTTTTCAAGATGGTAGTATGAAGATATACAATATTAAAAAAAAGATAGCAGTGTTTTCATAACAGAATTGAAGTATAACTGAATATGTCTTTGATTTTTATGACTTCTCATGAGGAAATATTAATATATTGTTATCAATACGTATTTATATTGCTTTTTTTCCTAGACAAGTGTCAGGATCTATATTATTTGGATTCTTGACATTGGTTTTTATGTCATATTGTGAAGAAAATGGAGAAGAAATTCTTTTTTTCTGTTGAATGTTTGACTTATTTTCATTTTCGGACTAGCACGACCGGACGAATGAAAATGATGGTTGCTATTCGTGAATGTCGGTATACAATCAAGAGCAGAAAGATTATAGTCCTTTTTTCGATGATGTTCAAAATTCGATGAACAAAATTATTCCCGATATCGAATCTCTTAGCAAATTGTAGCTATCACAGAACTACTTGTTTGTCCTATATAGATTCTTGTACTTCAAGTCAGTATATTCTTGTAAGGACTGATGCAGACTATCTTTATAAGCTTTTGTTGAGAATAGTTGATTATTTGCTGTTTTGTACTAGAGAAATTCGGGTATCACATTTCGTATGCGACATGTTGTCGAAAAATTGAAAGTCGAGATGTATATTCTCCTTTGTGACGAAGAGTTTCTTAACACTTCTGTACATATGTGGAATGAAACGCTCATACTACTATCTGATATCTAAATCAGCATGAAATACTATAATGAATTAAGTCTTGAGCAATGAACAACTGTGTACATGAAGTAATATCACTTGATTTTAACTTTTCTATTTGCAATTTGACTTATTTATTCGATTATCTTGAACAAGCTGACAATCAAACTAGATGGTATCTGAGCTATGTTTAAAGTGCGAGAACGACGTAAAGCATCTTTGTATTTGGATTAATGATTATTTAAATACGTTGTAATGACCATCGAATGATGTTCTGTTCTCGAAATCATCGCGTCATAAACAATGGACTTTGCATGCATACGGTCGTGTTATTTATATTTTTAATTCATACTTAATGGCTTATATAGAATAAACTAGAAGGTATGCGAACGAGATTCACCCTTATTGATCTCAAATGTTTGATAGTAAAAAGAGTATATCACGTTTGTTTCTCTTTCATTTCTTCGTTCTATAGAAGCCATTGCGTACACATTGATAAAGTATGTATATGTTGATTATTTTATTATTGTGTGATTGTGAATTTGCTGAAAATAATCGAATAAAATAGTCAAAATACTCAATGAAAAAGTTTAAATCAGTAGTATTGCTTCATCTACTCACATACTTCAATAGCTGAAATACCACACATAATCCCAATACTCATTGCCGCTCATACCTATACACAATACTTCTATACATAGTTCGATGTTCTATTATATGCGAATGTCTATATCACACATACTCTTATACCGCGATGAGAATCTCAATCGAACGTTTTTTTTTTGAGAGGTCAGATTTTGAATGTCATTCAAACACATCAACCAACGATTAAAAGATCGTTGATAATGAATGTTAGAAATAGGTAGTAAATCGGAACGAATATTGTCGCAGTAGGAAAAAAACAACCAGTTCAACACCATTTCTTCCATCACAAGTACAGAATCAACGAAAAATAGTGCAAATCAGTATTTATGCCTTATTTTGCCTTCCATCTACATCGTAAAAAATAAAAATCATCTTGAGATATGACTT
Organism: Rotaria sp. Silwood1; assembly: GCA_905250075.1. Classification (NCBI taxonomy): domain Eukaryota; kingdom Metazoa; phylum Rotifera; class Eurotatoria; order Philodinida; family Philodinidae; genus Rotaria; species Rotaria sp. Silwood1. Next base: position 13,296 of record CAJNOP010000307.1, read on the forward strand.
ATTTCGTTCCAGTTCGTCCACACTAGCTCAGAAAAGATGTCTCAAGCAATCTTAATATGTTCTGTTGTAGCGAATGTACAACGCAGTCAGGAAAGGATAACTATTTTGGTTATTTATTTATTTGTTTTTCTACATTATATTGCAGCATAAGAGTAAAGTTCAAAAAGAATAAAAGTACGTAAGAATCCAATTCCGTTTACTCAAAATTTATACTGAAAACTAGTCAGGTCTAGGTCAAAAATCACACTAAATCGTTTGGTAACCTTTTGAAGTAAAATAGAAGGAAAAATATGCATTTTTATTCAATAATAAGAAAGAAATTATCAAAATTTCTGTAATTTATATAAGTTCAATAGTTGCAACGCAGCATAAAGCAGCTACTTTTAGAAGGTGTGGAATCTCGCATATGTCGGTAATTAGGACATTTCGGAAGTAGCAAAACTTATGGAAAATCTGAATATGGTTGAACTACTACAGACTATTAAAGCGACACAACAGTATTTTATGTTGTAACAAAAAGAAAGCTTTCTTGACTAGAAAAAATCCACCTCAAACCATTAGATGACAAGAATACAAATAAAGATAACAAGTTGTAGGACAAGAAAAATGCGTATTTTTCCACCATTGAATCCTTAGTATACGTTTACTTATTATAAAAGAGCCGACAATATCGGCTTGGTTCATTTAATTTACTTATAGTAATGTGATAGAATTTTTTTTTGAGAACGAGAAAGTTAGTTGAACTGCACATCTGAACAGATTTTTGTCCCTACCAACTGTTTCGCTTCTCTTTCTGGAATGCATATCAGATAACGTAATCCACATAGAGCACAGACTCCAAAAACCTACTTCTCAGGTTCACATTTCCATATAACCAAAACAAACTCGCTTTCAAATTATGGTAAACTCATTCTAGACTATAGGCTACTAACTTTAAAATGTTGTTTTCGGCTATTGAAAGACGTGTGACTATGTATATGGATAGTTTCACATTGCTATTCTGCAAGAGAACGACGAAGATCTTTCTTCTCATTTTTCTCTATTTTTTAGTTTTTACTGTTCACGATGTTTCGCAACGCTCTCGTCACTGGTGCCGCTCGAGGTATTGGACGTGCGATTGCCCTCCGTCTTGCTAGAGATGGTCTTAATGTTGCTGTGAATGATATCAGAGCAAGTTCTTCAGGTCTCAACAAGGTTCAACAAGAAATCGAAAAAATGGGTCGAAAATCTGTCGCTATAACTGCTGATGTTTCTATTGATAAAGCGGTCGAAACAATGATGCAGAACGCTGCAAAAGAACTGGGCAGTTTGGACGTAGGCACATCTTTTTCTCGATTGTTTCATCTTTTTTCTAGATAATAATACAGGTCGTAGTCGCTAATGCAGGAATTGCCCAAGCGAAGCCGATCGTTGATATTACTGTAGAAGATTGGGATAAGATGTTTGCAGTCAACATGCGGGGTGTGTTTCTTTGCTACAAAGAGGCTGCTAAAGTCATGATTGCGCAAGGTACGGGAGGAAAAATCATCGGTGCCTGCAGTATATTCGGACACAGATCATCTCCAATGGCGAGTCATTATTGTGCCAGTAAATGGGGTGTGCGTGGCCTTACGCAAGCCGCTGCCATGGAATGGGCCAAACACAAGATTACAGTTAATGCTTACTGTCCAGGTATGTTTCATATCGGTTTTTTTTTAAATACAAATCTAATGATCAAAACAGGAGTTACTAAAACTGCGATGGTGGATGCGTTTGTTGAAGAATTGGCAAAAATCCAAGGAAAGCAAAAGGGAGACATCATCAAATATTACGAAAATGACATGATAGCTCTTGGCCGATTAGGAAATCCGGATGATATCGCAAGCTTAGTGTCGTACTTGGCTAGCCAAGACTCTGATTATATGACTGGACAGAGTATTATCATTGATGGAGGAACCACGTTTTCTTGATTCCAAGTTATATTATTTTCAAAAGAGGACTTTATTCATATATGTCTTGTATCATAAGTTTTCATCATTCGATCTTAATAAAAAGAGAGAGAGAAAATTGATCAACGGTTGTGAACTTCAAGAAAAAGTATCGCATTATATCATGTAATCAGAACTTACAAAGATGCATTAACAAAAAACTTATACTCTAAAAATCCACATGATATTTTTCAAAATACCATGTCTTCGTGAAATCAGCACCAAGCAAAGAGGAAATTGCAATCGTCAACATAACATGATTATTCTTAAACGGATTGGAATAGGCATAAATCTCGTCTGCATTAAACTAGGATAGAAATTCTATCGAAATTTTTATAAAACTCTTGCACCAGATGTCCTCAACAAGTATACGGAATATTCTTGTGCGGCAAAAATTGATTTTACTCCTTTCAGATGCACGGGCGCCTCTGGGTGTGGAATGTGCATGTGGGGTGTGGGCATGGGTATGGGTGCGCGTCTGTTCTAAATTCACACTCATACTCACACCCACACCCTCCAACGATGGTTCCTGAGAACAATACAGGTCTTGTTCCTGTATCAATTAGACATGGTAAGGATCTTTTGAGCTCGACTTTGCTAGTCAAACAGTAGGGCACACTCCATAAATCGTACGATTGTAGAAAATGTATGGTTGAGTAAGCATGCTAGCTTCTCCCAAACGACTAATTGAACAAAATCGAGACTTTTCCAAAAATTGCGCTAATATATCTGCTAGAACGTGCATTAGTCGATTCGCAAAAAATGGGGCTAAAACTGCATCGTAAGGATGTATCATCAAAAAATGTCATTTTTCGTATTTTAGGCTGAACCTATTTTCTCATCTTTCTGCTCTACATCGAGTTCGAGCTTGCTGATTCATCCTTAGTACCGAACATTTAGATGATGGAGGTCTCATGTCGACTAATATGGAAGTGTATCGTGTGGTAAGATGTGTACTGTTTCACTCATTGAGCTGTACGCCTACGTTGTTGATGTACATTGTTCTAATTTCGTCTAATACGAAATGAAGGCAGAAGTCTGATTTTAAACAGCTTTCGCAGAGTGCGGTGTTCTATCGCTTGCCATAGTGTTGCATTTAATTTTTGTTGTTTATATTCTGGATAACTCACTTCTGTGTATTTAGGATCCTGTCTTTCGCTTTTTTGCTTTATTGCAATTGAATGTGGGCGTTATGATCCGGATCATCTCTCTGCCCTCACTCCCATGCACACCCACACGTAGTCTTCTTTAGATTCCGTTGCCACAAGAACCAAGAAAAATAAGGCGCGTAGAGCGAAAAGCACGAGCAGAAGCTAAACGACAAGGAGTCAAAGCAGGAACTACAACTAGGCCAAATAATGAGCAACAAAGTTAATTACTACCGACAAATTGAGAAAGGTTTGAAATTTAGATTTGATATTTGTGTAAATATTCAAGTGAAAAATGATGTTTTTTTCTTTATTTGACTAAATCATATTTGATGAATGTTTTTAACAAAAAAAAAGAAAACATTTTTCTATGGTAAATTGCAAAATTCTTTTTTCGTCAACAATTGATTCTGTTAAAATTTGTATATATAATTGAAAGAGTTCTAGCGATTCATTTTTATTCTTTAAACAAGAGGGATTGTGGTGAAAACAAATACTTGATTGAGGATGATGATAAGACAGTACCTAAGAGATGAGACCAACTGATGATTATGATTTAGTCTTTAGGACTATATTTCTTGTCTTACATTGTTAAAATATACTTTATACTATTAGTAGATAGTAAATCTTGTGACTTAAACGAATGCAAATAAGTGCCGGTAGTCTGCCGTTGCGCATGATTAACCAATGATTTATGACATATCTAGATATATATTATTTGTATTTTGCTTTGGTGATATCCCATTACAAGATGTAAGTGTAATTTTCCGCGAAACAACTTTTACTGTTTCTGTTGAACAAGAATGTCTATCGGATAATAAACGTCGGGTATCTCAATCATATTTGAAGAGAAGTGTCATCTATATTAATAATTCAACAGACAAAATGCTTTTGGGATCTCATGAATATATATCCAAAACAGTGACAACTAATCTACCAGTTGTAATCTCACGTAAAGATGCGATTTATCAAGGTAGTTTACATAATATTCTATATTATATAATGAGAATAATGATGAATATCATTGTCAAACGATGAAAACAAGTGATATGACAAATGGCTAAGTAGAGCGTCGGTGTTGGTGCGGGCATGGGCGTAGATGAGGGTGTGCTTATTGATGGTTGTCTTACTCACACACCCACACACAGAATTAAAAAACCAAACACACTATATTATAGAGCAAATCGAGGCGCGTCGAATGGTATATCATAAATCTTGTTTTCATAAGATTTTCAGGAAACCAGACTGAATTTACTGGTAGACATCCATGGATTCAAAGACTCATCAACAGCCACTAACCGTGGAAAATGATGGTGGATCATTAAAAGTCACATTTTTCTCCCTATCAAAGATAGGCCGATCAGAGATGCTGAGTATATGAGCTTGTAGTCCGTGAAAAGCGCTACAAAACTGTATATAGGAAAATTATTTTTACAAACATTTTCGACTAATACCAAGGCCTACAATGGTCAGTGCTTTCACTTGATGGTCGCCTACAAGTAAATTCAGTTTGGTTCTCTCCAAAATCTTATGAAAACAAGATTTGTTATAAACCATTCAACGCGCCTCGACTTGCTCTACAACATGGCATTTTTTTAAATATTAAATAGGTCACCAAATCCGACGCGCTCCTTTGTAAAATTCTCAGAACTTTTTGATCCCCGTTGTAATATCAATTGATAGTATTATGATGCCTAACATTTATTTGATCAGTATATTGTACAGTTAAATAATCTCTCTCAATATTAATTATATTTAGTATTTCAATGGCTTCTTCATAATGCTTATTTGATAGATATTTAGAGAACATGAGACTTGTAATAATAGATTTATTCATAAAGGATAGTTGCATAGATAATTCTAAAATATGAATGATTTAATCTTGCTTTATTTTTCTTATGAATAAAATGAAATGAGACATAGAATGAAAGACAAGAGAAATGTGACAAATGTTGAAGAATGTTGATATTAATAGCTTTTGTTAGAATGAAAAGTCAATTGTTTAATCATTAAAAATCTTCTTTTTCAAAATTCATTAGTTTGCGGTGGTCGATCATCTAGAATAAAATATTTTATATTAATCGATTGTAATTTTACTAATAAAAGTCAAGTCTCTTGATGAAAAGGATTTTTCTCTTCTAGAAAATTTCGTACTTTCTATAAGATTTTTGTACAATTTGAAAAATACGAATAGAAAACGATTTTGAGAACTCTTGTCATTATTTTCAGTCATATGTGATATAAAAAAAGTCGATAGATTTGTCATTCGTTATTCTGTTATCATACAAAAACTTGTAGTCACAGAAATCTTATGATAATAAAGAAATGTTTGTAAGTGTGAAACTATATTTATAATATAGGTTCTAATGAACTATGAATACCTTGACAAGATTTCACGGTATTATTTGAAAAAGTCATGCGCTTTTATTCTGAGTGAAGTGGAAGAGAAGATAGATTAATTTATTTACTTGCTGTAGGTGCTGCTTTTTTCTTATCATGTGTTTGATCTTTTTCTATTAATAACAAAAAATCAAATGTTTAAAAATTGAAAAATATAAATTTCAACTAACTTATAGTTGGACGTTGAGTGACTGTTTTTGCTAATTCAAAAAAAAAATAATTTTCATTTTTTTTTTTTTTTCATTCAACAATTTATTTACTTTTTATTTTTTCTTCTTTATTATTATTCATATTTTCAACTCGTCGTTCAAGTTCAGTTTTAAGATCCCAAACACGATCAACTAAATCATTACTAAGAACAATAGCTTTTTCACGTAAATTTTGCATATATTTTGGTAAATCTTTAAATATTTGTTCAGCCATAACACCTAAAGGAAAAAAAATTTCTGTTATTCATGTTTTTTTTTTTATTAAATGTAAATTTTTCATATAACCATATTCTTTGCCATAGGGTTGTATAAAATGATGACCAGCTAAATCAGGTAATATTGTTGCTAAATAAACCAAATATATAATACACAAAAAAAAAATGTTTTATTTAAGTTAACATACCGACAACAACACCAGAAACAAAAACAAATGTATAAATAAACATTGAACAACAAAATGAACGTCCTTTTGTTTTCATAGGAACTTTTTTTGTTGTTTGTTCATTAGATGATTTTGTTGTTCTTAGATTATCTTTTGACTATAAGAAAAAGAATTGTTTTTTTAAAAATATATTAAAAGAATATTTAACCATTATGATGTGTTATCGATCAATGAATAATAAAATATAATCTAAAATATTATAAATGTAATAAAGGTCATTGACTTATCCAATAAATTTCTTTAGTATGTTTAAGAAAGAAAAGAAAAAAAATGAACTTTAAATTTTAAATGAAAGAAAATAAAATAGCGACATAAATATCGATGGTTATAGATATTAACCAATAGAGAAGATTGAAATGATTTTTGATGGTGTTTGTTATTCAATTTATCATGTACCATTAATGTTTCATAAGTTTCACATAAATCATTCTTTGTCTAGTCTAATATTATTAGTATTGTATTCAATTAAGAACATACTCAGACATAATATCAAGAAATACATTGACAGTAACATTGTTTTTTCAAATGAATTTAATCTGACATAGTTTTTTTTTGCAATGGTATTTATTCGAAGTAGAAACATGCGAAATTTTCTGTAAACGTCTTTCAAATAGATAAAAGGAAATTATTTCTTCCTTTTTCTTTTCTACAATGTAAGAATGATATTCATAATACATGACTTGAAAATACTAAATATGTATTGTATACTTTAATAAAACAAAATTGTTAGCACAACCGCCAAGCGGCTGAAATATGAAAGTGACATGTCTTTTTCATCATTTATTCTAAGCATTGATTTAATGAACAAAAAAAAGCTTAGTGAACATATTTGTTAAAACTACTGTCGGCCTTAACAATCTATGATGCATCTCAATGTATTCAGAATGACAAAATATTGATTATTCTCAAAAGCTGAAACTTAAATTGTTCATACTTTTGAGTTATTTATATGACAGTTGTAGGAAATTTAAATGCATATAATCATTTATCTGCGCAAAAATTAGCAACAGGGTTATTTAGAAAAACACTTTCTAAGTCATATTATTAATGTCAATTGCGAAGATCTGTAATGAAGGACGAGTCATAAAAATCTCGATTTACACATTCATTTACTATTATTTTCTTCAATCGTAGACGTGGATTCTACAAAAGAAAAAAGAACGGCTGAATATATTTTGTTTGAAATATTTGATTCGAATAAATAACAAAAAAAAAATTTATATTATTAGTCCTTTGAGAACGAGTCACTTATAAATACGTGACGATGACAAAATAACTCATGATTGGTTTATGCTTGTTTCTTACGGCACTTTACACATATATATATATAGACTCTAGAGTGTCACATAAAGAATACACAGGTTATTCATGTTTTGTTAATGACATATTTGAATTGCGTCTTGTTTTTCATATTTCACTTGAGTAGTGTTAAAAATATTAATAAATTAATTTGATGAAAAACAACAAAAAAACATTTCAATAAAATAAATATTTTGCAAGAAATCAAATAATTTTAAATATCTAAACGTTAATTCTTTGATAATCATTTTGTTTATTATATGTAATCGAAAGTAGAACAAAATTTTAAGTCTTGAAAATACACTTATTAGTAGAATGATTATCTTTTGAGATTTAATACTACTCTGAGTACTTTTTTGATATAGTTCTATTCGTTTGAATCATGATAACAAATGAATAATACTATGACTATAGTATTCACATTTTTTACCACTAATATTGTATTAATTTTTTAATTGAAATAACGTATAAAAATTTTCAAATGGACGTATACTATAAGTACGCTGAAGTTTAACATGGTTTGTTCTTCGTTAAAAGTCAATCAAGGTGAAATTTATGTGAAAAAAGAATACATTTTTCTAATGCTATTAACTTATTGTATATTTTTTTTCTTACAAAGGACAACTATAAAAAGTCAAAACAAATTTAAAATTTCTAAAAAAGAAATTTCATTGCACAAATAAAAGTTTTACTAAAACATTTGTAACTAAGAAATCTATCATTCTCATATATTTGAGTTTAAATTATGACTTGACTAATTTTAGAACTTAAGATCGATCTTATTATTGTTAACATAAGTCTTCTCGTAATAAAATTAAACTGATAAGAGATTGTTTTCTATTTTATGAACAATTTTACATTGAAGTTAGTATGCATCTCTAAAATTCAATAGAGATTATAGGCTTTTATTTTTTAATAATTTTATAACACTCGTTCCATACTAATGATAGACAAAATTATTTAGCAGTTTTCTTTACATAATATACACTTCTCTCATCGAATCGAGAACATAAAAAATGTTCTCTAGATTTCTATGCCATCAAATCTGTTTAAACATTACTAATGAGTTCTTTTGAAAAGATTCAAGCTAAAATACCACTGGATGTTATCATTGTCGGTGCTCACATTATTAGATTAGCTACTGCCGCAACAATCATTAGAATAAGACAATCATTTATGTCAAAACCTAATAATGTTCGTTGAAAGAGAAGTGGCGGTAAAGTCATGTTCTCGTCAACATTACTTAACGGTAAAAATCGCATGGGCATTATCAGTCAGTTGCTGAAGACATTTTCTACGATTTCGGAGTATGAGTGTAGGTAGACTAGAGGCTTTACCGTCACCAACACCTGTGGTATCCGTCTATGTATGTTCTTTATGGCGCTTACTTATTGACTGATACAATGCTATCAATGGAGTCGCTACCATCATCATGCCGACGAGCTGTGCGGTGTTAGTTTTACACCAATAGCAAAGATAATTATCTATGTCATGTAAATTAGGTCGCAACTGCAAGAGAATTGCTAATGTAACAATGTACAACTTCTAGTTTTCTATTCGTTTTTCTATTTGTTAAATCCAATTATTAATTTTTTTTTTGTCTTTAAAAGCTTGAAATATATCGTTATCTCTATATTCGATCATGGTTCTTCATCGTTATTCTGATACCGTTTATTCTGACATATCAAGTATATTTTGAGATTTTCGACCAACGAGATGATGATGTTTTATTGCATACAGAAAAAAAGGGAGAGGCATATAAGTGCACTAATAAGAGATATTTCCGTATGAAAAATATTCAAGAACAAAAGTAATTGATAATACAATATGTTTCTTTATGTAAATGATGATTTGTGCGTGGTATGGGTGTCCGTGTAGGATGTACAAGTAGATATCAGTTTTCTCTCTACATTCATCCCTTATATGCCATTCTTAGAAGAGTCACTCGACGATATCTGAAACATTTTCGACATCTTTCACTGATATATATACTATTTCGCTGTTTGGATACGATCAACGTTATTCTTTGTATTAAATTATCTTCGACATATTTTCTTTTTGCGTTTTATTCTTACAGCCAAATCGATATACATATCGATTGGTTAGGTTGCAATTTGAAATTGAATTTCAGCCAATACTATGTCAATAACAAATGATGTCTTAAAGAAAAACAGAAAGCTTTAAGAGAACAAGTTTCAATTCATGATGGAGTATATATTTTGTTTGAAGTGACTGAAAAGCAAAATAAAAGTTTTCCACGTTTTCTTTCGTGACTAATGCATCATAAATAGGGTGTGGGTGTGTGGGGTGTAGGTGTGGGTGTGGGTGGGTGTGGGTCTTTGATAAATCAACAAACGCATCCATACCCACATCCACCCACACCCACACCCACACTCATCCACACCCCACACCCGGCGTGGGTGTGATGGGTTGTGGATGTTTGAGTGTATGAGTCTTCTGTACACCCACACTCACTACCACATCCCGCCGAGAATAGTCGAATAGCGAAGTAAGTAGTAATGCAAATCAATTTACTGAGTTAATCAAAAAACAATTTACATTTTCTTTCGAATTTTTTCATATGTTTCTTTATAGTCCAAAAGATGAGGATGCTTTGAAGGCAATTTTTCTTGAGCTATTTCTACTGCTTGTTGAATATTTTTCATTGCCATACTATATCGTTGAGTAGATAAATATAATTTCGCCAAATTGTGATATACTACAGCTAACTCAGGATGGTTTTTCGGTAGTTGCTTTTCACGTATTTCTAGCCCTTTTTGATTATATGTCAATGCCGTTGAATAATCTCTCATTTCACGATATGTTTCACCTAAATTTATATATGTTGTTGCACGAGCTGTGGGATCACATTGAACATTTTCTTGTATATTTAATGCTTTTCGATGAAAAGAAAGTGCCTTTTCATAATTACCCAATAATCGGTGAATATCACCAATATGAGTATAGGATAAACCGAAATACGGATGTCTTTCAGGTAATGTTTTTCGATCTATTGCGAGGACTTTTTCAAAATAATCTAGTGCCTTTGAATAATCTTTTATACTGCGGTAAACCTTTCCGAACCAGCTGTATGTTGAAGCAAAAGCTGGATTACCTTCTTCCAACGTTCTTTGCTGAATTTCAAAAGCACCTTGAAGAGCTGCAAGAGCTGCGGCGTAATCACCCATTTTTTCATGACACGCTGCAAAACTCAAGTGACTTTCAGCTAATAAGGGATGATTCGGAGGAAGAGCTTTTTGGAGTATTTTATGTGATTTTTCGTAAAATTTAAGTGCTTTCAAGTAGTCACCCATGGCGTTATATACTCCACCGACACTACTGTAGGAAGCCGCCAAATCGGGATGAGTCGGAGGCAGAGCTTTCTCAAGTATCTTATGTGCTTTATCATAGAATTGAAGTGCTTTCAAGTATTCACCCATGTCGAAATACACTTGACCGATATTGTTGTAGGAATCACCCAAATTTGGATGATTCGAAGGCAGAGCTTTTTCTCTTATTTGAAGCGCTCTTTCAAAGTATTGAATTGCTTTCGAGTAGTCACCCATGTTCTGATTCACTTGACCGATATTGTTGTAGGAAACAGCCAAATCTGGATGAGTTGATGGCAAAGCTTTTTCGAATATTCTGTGTGCTTTATCATAGAATTGAAGTGCTTTCGCATAGTCACCCATGGCGGTATATGCTGCACCCATCGAGGAATAGGAAACACCCAAATCTGGATGATTCGAAGGCAGAGCTTTTTCTCTTATTTTATGCGCTCTTTCGAAATATTGAACTGCTTTTGAGTACTCACCCATGTTTTGATTCACTTGACCGATATTGTTGTAGGAAGCAGCCAAATCTGGATGAGTTGGTGGCAAAGCTTTTTCGAATATTCTGTGTGCTTTATCATAGAATTGAAGTGCTTTCGCATAGTCACCCATAGCGTTATATGCTGCACCCACCGAGGAGTAGGAACCACCCAAATCTGGATGATCCGGAGGCAGAGCTTTTTCTCTGATTTGAAGCGCTCTTTCGAAATATTGAACTGCTTTCGAGTAGTCACCCATGTACTGATTCACTTGACCGATATTGTTGTAGGAAACAGCCAAATCGGGATGAGTTGGTGGCAGAGCTTTTCCGAGTATCTTATGTGCTTTTTCATAGGATTGAAGTGCTTTCGCATAGTCACCCACGGCGATATATGCTGCACCCATTGAAGAATAGGAACCACCCAAATCTGGATGATTCGGAGGCAGAGCTTTTTCTCTTATTTTATGCGCTTTTTCATAGAACTGATGTCCTTTTGCATAGTCACCCATGGCGTGATATGCCGCACCGATCCACGCGTAGGAATTACCCAGATGTGGATGATTCGGAGGCAGAGCTTTTTCTCTTATTTTAAGTGATTTTTCGTAAAATTCAAGTGCTTTGGAGTAGTCACCCATGTTGTGATACACTCCACCAAGGTTGTTGTAGGAAAGAGCCAAATCAGGGTCAGTCGAAGACATAGCTTTTTCTTTTATTTTAATTGTTTTTTCGTAAAATTCTAGTGCTTTCAAGTAGTCACCCATGGTATTGTACGCAAGACCGATATTATTGTAGGTATTAGCCAGTGAAGCATCATCTTCTGGAAGAGTTTTTCGGTGGATTTCAAGTGCTTTTTCGTAAAATGAGACCGCTTCTCTGTATTGCCCTTGGTTGTCTTTCACCAATCCAAGGTGGTGATAAATATGTGCTCTATTACTGTCATCAGGTATCTGCTGTAGTAATGTGTTGTACAACTCTTCGGCCTTGTCAAATTGTCCTATGGTGAGGAGGAGCTTACACATTCGATACCATCCGCTACCGTCGGTCTCTTTTCGTATACGATCGGTTAATAGGCGTAGCTGTGGGTCATCATCCGACGTAAGTTTAAGATTCACTTCGTAAAATGGACTATTGTTGCCAAGTTCTCGAATGTCATCAATTCGAAAAACGGTGTGCATGGAGAAAAGAATTTCTTCTTCACTCTTTAAATAACTTTCCTCCTGAATGGAGGCGAATGGAGTTGATGAGACAGTGGGATCAATGGTTATTTTAAAAAGAATACGGACCAAATCGGTTGTTCGTAAGGCTTGTTTGGCGAAATCAAGAGAGACTTTTTGATTTTTACTGGTTGATAAAAAGTTATTAAAAGAGATAAGCCCACTTTTATTTTTGGTAAGTTTTTCGAAGTCTGCTTTCGATAGACCTTGACCTCGAAAGACTGTAAAGATCTTCCCATGATATTGGCTTACTTGATTCTTGTACAAAGTTTCGATTTGTCGGTGTACATCGCACAGAAAGAAACCCATTCGAATCATGATATCTCCGTCAAGAGTCCGTAATGCCCCATTGAGCATTTTGTACGTGAAGCACTCACGTGTATACCACCAAATAGCCTTTGATGAGTGATAAGTACTTTCAAATTCTTCAATATTTTTTATTTCTTGGATATTGTTCTTGTATTCTTCTCGGCAAAATGTGATTAAGTCTTCGAAATCTTGGTGACAATGTTCTATCTCAAGGAGTATTTCCTTGAATATTTGTGAATACATGAAGGTCGGTTCCAGCTGATCGAGATTTTCGCTAGAACTCCCTTCATTGGCACCAATAATACTGATCTTGATGTGGTCTTGGTCATATTGTTTGGTAGCCTTTGTCAGCTTTTCACATATGTGCTTGATAGATGTATGGACACCATTGATTTTTGTCCAATTTTGAGCCCATTCTTGATGGCGCTGTCTGTCACGGCAAAATATGTATATGGCATTTAATTTTGCCATGCCATGGATGCTTGGCACTAAATGTTGCCCAAGCGCACCCGAGCAGATAACAAATGATATCTCTTCAGGATTTTCATTCAGCAGTTGAACACATTCTTCTGCTGTTGTGCATGGATTGACTTGATTTACAACACCACGCAATTGCACAAGTGTATTTTGGCAATCTTGATTTTCCATGTTAATGTTTGCATCAACCCAAATAACCAAGTAATTTTCAGCCAAACGTTGTCGTCGACGTCGACTCATTTTCGATGCAATAGATATTGTTCGATTGGTAATCGTATATTGTGAATAATAAATTGCTGCTTGGACACACTCTACCTTTTGTATTTATATATTTGATGCACGTTGCTTTTTTTTCTATATTTTTCTCCGCCGTCAAATGTGCGTATTTTTTTCATTGACACTTAATAACAAATTAAAGAGAAAAAAAACGAATCGTATAATAATTTTATCTCAGTTTCATTTACGTATCATGTGAAGCATGACTTAAGTTTTATTGCATTATATACCTTGTCTTATACGTTGTATATTTCGTTTCATTTTTTCACAACAATGTTTTTCTTCTATCTAACAAGAACGAAAGTGACAACAAGGACAGCGTCAATGTGTTTTTTTCTCATTATGTATATGATTCACATGCTGATAATGGGAACGAAACAAGAAAAAACATAATTCCAGTTTTAATTGAGGCAACAATCGAAGCGGTTTCTACTTGTCAAATATACTGTTAATCATTAACCAGTGATTGAAATAATGGTGATTCTCTTAATTGAAGTTTGAAAATAATGAAAGATCAAAGTACTTGTTACTAATTTATAAATGAATGAAACACTTTAATGAAGGCTTTACACATTGGTATAGCAAATAAGCAAAAGTTTTATATCAATTATCATCCAAATTTCATCTAAAAACGCACACAAACTTTAATCTTGTCATGTACAGAATGAATACATCATCATTCACAATCTTACTAGAGTAATTTTTGATTTGTAATCATTCAAAATATGTGTAGAATAAAAAGAAATTTTGTTTTCTTGTGTTATATTAGTTGCTCTTGTTTTATTAATTTTTAAAATTCATATAGAAATCATATTCCAATTTTATCTATTCCTATTTAAAACTCATTTAACTTAAACGTGTGTTAAAATGACAACAAGAAAAACTCCTGTTTTATACAAACATATATTGATAAATAAATATTTTTTGCTTGTATGCATATGAAAGAGAATCATACATGTTTGCATATAATTAGCAAATAATGAGAAGAATTGCTCATAGTTTTTCAGCTAAAACTGGTGATATTGAAGACATGAATCTTTATTTCTTAATTCAAGAGCAAAATAAGCCATCATAGCATTACATGCTTGATGTTTTTGTTCAAAAACAGAAGGGTAATATTATCAGTGCTTAACTTGATCATTATATTTTGTGAAACATGACCTGAAAGGAGTGTTGAAGTACATAGGGTAGAAATTTTGGACCCATTCCTTCCTCCCACAGACCGTGACAGACGCTTTTCATAGATCGTCACAGCGACTGATAGTCACCTTCAAGAGACTATCAAATATTCTGTATAACTAACACCTAATTGGAGTATTCACGGAGTATTTCTTTTATGAAGTTCTACTCTGTAAATTTAGCAATACTGAGAGAATATGTCCAGTATACGTAAAAAAGAGCAGTTTTTAGGGAATTAGTAACAATAGGTACATCATGTTTCACATTTTAATCCCACAGGGGTTGGGCTAACAGCTTTTTTTAATTTACATAAATTTGCATTACAAATACATAAAAAAAAAGTTTTATAAAAACATCAGTATACAGTTGTATTAGTAAGTAAAGAATCTTTTATGCCAAATGAAAACAAAAGTGTTAACTCATCAAAAATTATTATGCGAATAGTCAAAACTTTCGTTTTTTGTGACTGAGCAACGTTCTAGTAATATGTTTTTCTTTTACAAACATTCATCAGTAAGCTCATATCAGAATTGGTAAAAAATTACCAACATTGAACATATAGTAACATTGCATTGCTCTCTTCTACACAAAGTATTGTAATAATGCACTAAAATCTTTAAATATAACAATGACACAGATAACCAGTACAGTCGTATTATTGCGATATTCTACTTATTCATGTATTTCAAGTTTTTTATTCGTTTGACTGATACATTCTTTGTTCAATCATTACGCCATTGAATAGCTACATGAGAAAATTTTAAAGAACTACGGTCTAATTTAATTTTATATGTATAACTGAAATTTTCGACTTTTATGAGTACGGTTATCATCAGCAAAGAAGGCATCATCTGTACCATGAGTTTACTTTGATTTACAACCAACAATAACTGATGAAAAGAAATTAAAACAACAAAAACTGTTTTACCATACACAACAAGTAAATAAACATAAATCATGATAACTAATAACTGACCATTTTAAACCTAGTTACGATTTTATAAATATCTTCAATTAAAAAAAATCTATACATTTCAAATATTTAATTCTACAAGAACACGATCAATAAGTGAATAAGTAAACTTGAGTGAAACAATAGTATATCAAAAAATTTTAAAGAAATGCAGTTTAATTTAATTTTTTTTTGTTATAGTTCTTTTCATCAGTTACTGTTTGTTATGAATACACGTAAACTCATGTTACAGATGATGTCTTCTTTGTTAATGATGACCGTGCTCATAAAAGTTGACAATTGATGAAAAAAAAATGATATTAAAACCATTTGTTAATTTCCTAATGAAAATAAAGTTTGATTATCTATATTTGTTCAATAAAATGTTTCATCTTACAAGAATTCTTTCGCAGTTGTGTTTAAAAATCGTTTTTTCTTTTTCATGTTATTAAAATCTTTTTCCATAAGTATATTTCTAATAGAATTCTGTAATCATTAATCTTATTTTTAGTGAAATAAACATAGCAACCTTTCAATCATTTTCTTTTCGACAACAACATTTATCAATGACATGCAGTTTTGTATTCAATTTTTATAATAACTTCACTTATGATTTTTCTACAAATATTTACCAAGAATAAACGTCATAGTGAAAATGAAACGTTTGGCATATTGTTTTGCATACCTACAGATGTCTGAGAGTGTAATGACTTTGATGTGTCCGTTTTATTTTCAAATCCTCATCCTACTTTCCGTGTGCATTTTTTGTTTATTTCCATTGTCAGTAGAGTCCATCAAGTTCAAAAATTTTGGACCTGAACTTAATCCGTATTCATAATATTGTCAATAACCTACACATTTCTCATAAGCATCTTGACAGTGATCTTATAAGAATGTGAATATAACTGACTATAATTTTTAGAATAACAATTGTCGGATTTAGGTCTTGACCCGGTGAGCTCCATACGTCAATGAATGGTGTGCTCGATGACAATATATACATTGCGTTATAATTAAAAATCTGTCTTTGTTTGGATTTATGATAACAGTCAACATGCACAACGTCATTGAAGATCGTTCCATCATCATTATCTGTAATTAATAGCTCATCACTAGTATATAGATCTGAAGAGTGTACTTTTGCAAGTAAATACTTGTGTGCTTCTTCTTTAGAAAAAAAACAAGAATATTTCGTTGACTACTCAATAAAGAAATAATTCATGATTTGTATCATCAAGGAAAAACGTTTGATGAGCTGAAGAAAAATATTTTCATTTCTCTCAAAAAAATTGATTATGATAAAATCATGTTTAAAACGTTAGATTAACAGTCGAAAATGTAAATGAAATAAATGTTTCTATTAAATCTTGAGATTTTTTTTTACGAATACATGGAGAATAAAAGCAACAGTAACACTTATTTATACAAATTTATTACTGTTCATAACTTGATTAATAAAATTTTTCATTCTTAACTTTTATCTTTATAGAATTTCCCACAGTATTTCATATGGATTAATATAAGAAGAAGAAGTTTTTCAAACTAAATTAAATCTTATATATAAAAAGAAGGCAATTCTTTTTTTTTTTCTTTATAAAATAGAAAAATTTATACGTATGTATTATAAATTATTTTAATACATGAAAGAAATTCTATTTTAAAAAAGCTTTAGACTTTTTAATGTAAAATAATCTATAGTCATTAATTTGTATTATTTATTTTTGCGTTGACCATCTAAAGTTTAAGTTTATTTTTATTAAGTATTTCATGTAATTATAATTTATTATAACGAAAACTAGGTAAAGGACTACATAAATGCTGTATTTCACACCGAATTACAAAGCACGAAGTTTAGTTCGTAATGAAATAGAGATAAAAACGAGCTTTTGATTGGATCAAATAGATTAAATGAATAATTCTCGAATATCAATCACTAACATCCTTCATTGAACTAATTCATATTATTAAACTTAGACAATTAACTATGGACTCGACAGTGTTAGTTGTTAAAGAATTTCTCTCTAAAAAATATGGTAATACATAAAAAAATCTTATGCACATCTTCAATCGATTGTTTCTAGGGAGCGATTCTATCAACAATTATACTGTATAACATCCTTGAGTAAAAAGACAAAATAATCTTGACTTATAGCACTGAAGACGAGAGTCCCTTCTATACCATGCTTGTAAATCGATAAGTACATTTTGAATTTTTACTTCTGTTTTGACTCAATTTTAGTTTCTCAAGGATATACATAGCAAAAGCATGAAAATGGTCTAGAATTTATTAAACAAGCTTAATGACTTGATCAGCTACATGCAATTAGAGCCAAGATGTAGTGGTAGTACTACACCTCTGAGCTCTTCGTAATCATCTCATGAGAAACACAGCACTTGTAAAAACCTGTTAAAATATTTTTTTTTAGTATATTAGAGTACTTTCAACCCAAATTTTCACGTGCTAATGAAAAATTGCCCACTGTATAATAGTTGACATTTCGTGCCATTACTATGACACATACGGAAAGTGCAAAGTTATTTTTAGAGTGTTTGTATTTGTTCTTATGTCGTTCTGTTAATGAATATCTGATAAAAAAAAATAAGATAATATATGGTTCGCAAGAGAAAAAAAGAAACTTGCCTATTACGATTGCTAGAACAAATTTTCTTTCCAAAATCTTGTCTATGAAAAAAAAAATCTAAAGCACGAAAAATAATTTTCTATCATATGACAGAATAATTAATTTAACACAATTTCAACAAGTATATTTATAATAATTAAACTACTTACTCTGACAAAATATTCAGTTAAGAAAATGTTAAACCTTTTATCTCGAACATTATTTTCATGAAAAATGTTACTTTTTTCGAAAATTTATTTTGACTTCAATAGAATTTATGTTGTTGCAAGATATACAATTTTTAGGCAAATGCATTTAAAACTTCAGTTTCTTCAATTAGAAACTTAAATTTTGAAGAAAAAAAAATATCCAAGTCATGTAATTATCCTATTGTCTTTCTAATAAATGTAACTGCATTCAATTTGATCATATAGTTCATACAATTATTAGAAGAAGTTAAAAGATAGTTACATAATGATTGATAATTAGTAATTGCACTTTTAATATACAACTTAAAAAAACAACAATAAATTAAGTTTCAATCTTTTTTCTTTTTCTAAACTCTTATCTCAATTTCGAATATCATCATAATCTCTGTATGAATTTATTAATGCACTTAAGTTTATATATTTCTTTTGGCTTTTCTTTTCTGATAAATATCATCATGAATCAAGCTCTTTTCCGTAAATACGAGAGACATTTAGTATATTTCTCTTGTTTTTTGTCTCATATCGACATTTATCAAACAAAGTCAGCTGATATTCTTGACTTAGAATATGATGCACCATAAGCATTTGATTATTTGATATGTATTTACTTTATTTGCGACGGATAATGAGAGAAAAAGAACTCATACAAATGAACATGTCATCTACTATCATCATCCTAGTTAGAATGGCAAATATATTCTGATGTTTTCTTTTTCCGTTCTTACTCTGTCGTTTAACAAAAGTAACGATACAGGCCTTCTTTTCTTTTTTTTTTGTTGTCCCACATTTTTTTCCTCGTTGCTGTTGTTCTTATTCTTTCAGACAATATTTGTCTACACGGCTACTGATTATTACTGTTGATACACACATATACATATAATCTTATCCTTGTAGTTCTATATATGTACATATATAAAGATGGCTTCGTCTTCATCATCTAAAGATATATTTATACAAAATTCAGAACAAAAAAATGATCAATCTCAATTGAAAATGAATTTTGATCATCCTTTACCAAATCAATTATCATCATCAACTACTCGTATATTTGTTCCGAGACCATTTTATCGATCACAAATTACACCTGATCCATTTGATTATTCAAATAATAATCAACAATATCTTCAAAATCGAATTCAACGTCGATTTTCAACAAATCAAATAAATGGTGATTTAAAAAAAAAGTTTCTACTTGCTAATGCATGAATATTTTTTTTTGATTAACAAAAACTTTAATAACATCAGAAAAGATTTCTATGATGATTTTATGATAAATTAGAAGTTAAAAGAATCTTAAATTATTCTTTAAATAATTACACATCATCTGTTAACAATCAACAAAAAAAAATATCGATACTCTCATTTCTTGTTAACATAGTCAATCATCAAAAAAAAAAAAGAAGAATAGTAAAAGATTGTAGATTACGTATATGAATAATATACTTTGATGAAGTCATCAAGGTTATTTATTCTTCGTACTTAAATAGGCAATGAAGTGTTATTTTGTTTGTATAACAACTTTGCTTAAATAAAGAAGAGAAAGAACAAAAAAAAAAAAAAAAAAAAATTAAACATAGTTTTCATTTATTTAGATTCTCCACTTTCAAATTCATATTTATCTGAACAAGAACGATCTTCACCAACAATTTTAATGCATCCACATTATTATCAACAATATCGATCAACACCTAATAATAATCGTGGTAAGTCAAATGATTAATGATATGATTATAGAATCAAAATTATTATTTCGAATATACTATAATATATTTTAAGAAAATTTCATATTGATTATTTCTAGCTTTGATTAGTGTTAGTTCAACGAAATCGCCATTAATTACAATAGCTTCAGGTGGTTCACCAAGTCGATCTGAATTTCGTGTATCATCATCACCAATAGCAAATAAATCAACATTACGTGAAATTCGTATATCTCGACCAGATTCACCGTCTATATCAATTAATCGTACTGGTACAAATCAACCAATAACATTTACTAGTAATACAAATGGTCGAATGATTCCTAATGGAAATGATGATGGTGCTTTTCATATATCAGTTGAACCACCAATAAATACAATTCAACATGATAGTAGAACAAGACAAACATCACCCGTATGTTATACGAAATTAAAATAAATCTGATTATCTTTTTTCTTTTTTGTCTTTTTGAAGCCATTTCATCAAATTGAAATGCGTCGTGATTCTGGTGATAATCTATATAAATCAAATATTATTACAAATCCTTTTAAATCATCAATAGCTTATCCTGGTCCAAAAAATAATACATTTGATTATTCTTCAACTAATGCAAATTTACCACCAACATCAAATTCAAATTCATTATCAATACGTAATGGAAATTTAATAAAAAAAGAACAAACTGAAGTTGATAATTTAACTAAATTTTTAATGAAAAGTATGAATGCATCAAATGAACCAAATTTTTTTGGTTAGTTCAAAAACAAAACAATTATTTTCTAAGAATGAATCTCTCGTTTTTTTTATTCTTTTATTTGAAAGGTATGTGTGCTCGATGTAATATTGAAATTATTGGAGAAGAAAATGGATTAATAGCTATGGATCGAATGTATCATGTATCATGTTTTACATGTACTATGTGTGGATGTCGTTTACGTGGTATGCATTTTTATTCAATGGAAAATAAACCTTATTGTGAATCATGTTATGTTGTAAGTTTGTTTTTTGATATGGAATTATTTTATTTTATTTATTTTTTTATGTAGAATTCATTAGAAAAATGTGTGTCTTGTGGTTTACCTATTACGGATCGAGTATGTTATTCAAGTATTTTCGAAGATTATCTTAGATTTTTTGTTGAAGAAAATATAAAATCAATTTTACAAAAAAAGATTACAATAGATCACATATATTCTAATTTGCAGAGATATGAATTAATCACATATAGAGCTGTACGAAAATGACGGTGATATGTAAAAAACAAAATGAAGCTTTGTCTCATGAAATTGATTCGTAGATGATTTTATTGATAAATATTATTTGATGGTTAACATTCATATTTTGCAAAAACCAAAACTCTATTCATTATTAATTAGAAAAAAAAAGGTCCCCAAGTGTGAGTCTCAGTTTTGAATCGGATATATACCAGTTTGTAGAGCTTGATGAGGCTATAAGAAGCCTATAAGGGTTCGTCCCCATGCGCTGTCCTTCTCAAGTTATAGCCATTTTACCTGATTTTCGGCCTTTGGCAAGGTATATGTGAACAAGTCGAATCAAAGAATTTCCACCTGAAATTTTGCCTATAGATAGGTCTTATGGCCATTAGAAAGCTCTAAAAATTTTAGCTCATAAGAATGTTTTCTTCTTGAGATATTGGATATCGAAAAAACGATCATATATCACAAAGAAAGAACAAAAAATCGACCGTCTTCAACATTCGATATCTCAAGAAGAAAACATTCTTATGAGCTAAAATTTTTAGAGCTTTCTAATGGCCATAAGACCTATCTATAGGCAAAATTTCAGGTCGAAATTCTTTGATTCGACTTGTTCACATATACCTTGCCAAAGACAGAAAATCAGGTAAAATGGCTATAACTTGAGAAGGACAGCGCATGGGGACGAACCTTTATAGGCTTCTTATAGTCTCATCAAGCTCTACAAACTGGTATATATCCGATTCAAAACTGAGACTCACACTTGGGGACCTTCCCTCGTTAGTCACTTGTGACTCTTTATACTTCACTAAGAGATTTATATTTGTACTCATATCTGATGTTCATCGCCCTAGAGTAGCAACGCTATTTGACAAGAATCTATAATGTACTCTGTGTCATCAGCCCTGGAATGACCGACCCTAAGCAAGTCACTAACAGTTATTTACCTCCAATCATCTATTCAATAGCATGATACATCTACTCTTATAATTAGTTAGTCTGTATGAAAAACTGAAATAATCAAGATATTCTGCATTAGACCAGCCTTCTATTCAAAGCTATAGCTAATCATAATGATAGGCAAAATATTCGAGCTATTGAATCTATTGTTGAGCGCAACGTCTCAAAATACTAATGTATTATTCTTTCTTATTATTGATTATTTTCTTTATATTTTATAAAGATTCTTCGTGCAACAGGTAAACCATATCATGCTCAATGTTTTTCTTGTATGACTTGTCAAAAATGTCTTGATGGTATACCATTTACTGTTGATGCTACTATGCAAATACATTGTATTGATTGTTTTCATGAAAAATTTGCACCACGTTGTTATGTATGTCATCGACCAATATTACCAGCATCTGGTGAAGAAGAAACAATTCGTATAATTGCATTTGATCGAAGTTATCATATTGATTGTTATCGATGTGAAGTAAGTTTATATTTATTATTTAAAAAAATTAATTTTGTTTTTTTTTAAGAATTGTAATATACAATTCTCAACAGAAGAAGGTTGTTATCCAATAGATGATCATGTTTTTTGTTTACAATGTAATCGAAAATATTTAATATCAATACTTGGTCATTCTTAAATTATTTATTTATTTCAAACAAGAAATATTTTATTTTATATATACATTTATATTCTATTTTCAACATAGATCGATTTAATGTTGAATATTTTTGTGATTCTTCTTCTTCTTGTTCTATTTTTTAGTATTTTGTCCTTTGTATTCATGTATAAGAGTATGTAGAAAACATATATAAAATGTGTTTTGTTGAAAAACAAAAAAAAAAGAATTTTAGTGGTGACTTCGTTTTTTTTTTTTTTTAATAATCTTTCAACCCCATTTTTTTAATCTTGTATTTATATTATATTTGTGATTTTAATCTGAACAAAATATGAATTTATATAGATGACTGTTTAAAAAAAAAAAAAATGAAGATTTTTTTGTAATTATTAATAAAAAAAAATAAAATTGAAAACAGAATAATATTTAATTTTTTTCAAATCTATACAAATATTTTATGCATATTAATTTTTTGGCTAATTTATAGATATCGTATTGCTTTATTGAAAGACAATAAAGATAAAAGTATATTGTACCTATGACCCAGAAGAACAGAATAATACATTAATAGTATGGTTATATAAATTACATACAATCATCAAACAAAGAAAGGAACAAAATTTTGATAAGATTCTGCCAACTGCAAGAGATATAATATTGATAAATGCGAATGTAATACAGCTAGTTCGAGATAAAAAAAATAAATAAATTCAAGTCATTATTTAATATCTCGTTAGGATGTAGATTAATGAGAAAAAAAACGCACATCTACATCTCAAAATAGATTTATAGGTCGAAAAAAGCAGTACAAACAAAAGCGATAAAACTTGTTTGTACTTATTGTTTTCAACTTGAATATAGCCTTCTTTTTTTTTGTGAACATAGACATCTATTGTTATTTTAACTTTTAATTATAATAAATGTTTTCTACAAATATATATCAAGGAAAATATCATTAGATTTTAGAATTAAAGACAAAGTAACTATAGGATAGTATCTAAAAATTCGACCAGAAAGTCAATCCAACAACAAATCAGATTTCGATATTTTTTTCCTTTTTCGTACTGCAAATGAGTGAAAATTTGAGCAATTTATTAACTTAAAAATAATTTAGTTGTAATAAAAATTCATCTATACATGTATCAATCATTATGATATTTAGCATCGGTACTGTGTTCAATGTCAGCGTTAACTAGTGAACTACATCAAGTTTGAATATACAGTAAATAAAAACTTTACACCAACATTAAAATCTTTTTGTTTTAAATATATATATATTTGACCAAGAAGTCCTCCAAATACATCATTTGAAAGTTGGAGGACTGTTCCGTCGAACCCATATTTTAAAAAAGAGTTTGATTTTAATGTAAAATTTTTGTTTAATCAAATCCGATGCAGTTCACTAGCGTCAATCCAACATACACTTACAACGGAACCTTTTATATTGGTCATCAAGAAGATTGACCATATTCGGATCAAATAAAAGCTCTCTCCACTATTGTAAGGACAAAACATAGTGTTGTTCCGGTCGATTAGAGGGTTCTTTTTCATATGATCCGAACAATAATGGAGTCAACCTTTCCTACTTCATTTTTTATGCCTAAATTCTACATACCTTGAAATTTAAGTAACTTTCTATGGGCACGTAAGATTTTAAATTTCGTAGTTTAGTGGTGAGAGCTTTTATTTGACCCGAATCTATTCAATCTTCTTGATAATCAATACAAACGATTCCATTGTTAGTGAAAGACATGAAATAGATTCTGAATCAATTGCTTTTTTATAAAAATTGAAATGATCTGTTTTTCTTTTTATGTTGTTGTTTATAGAAGGAACTCAATAGTATATTTTTTCATATAAATTTGCAAATAGTACAAGGACTGTAAAAGTATTCAACCTGATGTCGATTACTGAAAGTCGTATTTATGCAGAATTACAACTATAGATATTCATCTCTATCAAAAAGATTTAATGGCAATGTAAAAAAAAAAAAAAAGGCAGACAATCAGTTTTTACAAGTATGAAAAATCTAACATATGTTCGAATTCTTGTTTATTTACATGATGAAGAGCATCAATAGAAACAAAGCGAAAACAAATCTATAAAATCTAATCAATAAATACAAAATAAAGTATACAATATAAATAAGAAAAAATCACACACACATATATATATTTCATCGAAATTTTTAATTAAACAAGATAAAATTACATTTGATCATAATCTTCATCGTTAATATTTTCTTTATTTGATTGTCCACTATTAATTTTTGAATCTGATAATTGATTTTTTTTATTTTTTCCTGTATTAGATGATTGACTTTTTCTATTTTTTTCTTCTCTATATGCAACCATTTTTTCATGATATTCATTTTGACTTGTTTGATATTGATTTTGATATCGACGTTTTGTCTAATAATACAAAACAAAAAAAATAATATTTTATTCAATTCAATTGTTTTTTTTTTATTTAACTTACAGCATCATCACTATGACGCCACATTTCACCTAATTTTTTCGAAATTTCTTGAACAGTTAAGTTAGGATTTTGTTTCTTAAATAAAAAAGTTCATATTTAAAAGAGAGTTTTTTTTTTGAATTTTTCTAATTACCTTAACTTCTTCACGATTATCAGAGAAAAACATTTGCCAAGCTGTTTTAACTCTTTTTGGTGCATTTGGATCTTGACGACGATTTTTTTGACTTGAACGACGAGCCATTTTTTATTATTATAGAATTATATAAAATACTAACAAAATAAAATAAATTTTTTATTTAATACTATAACATTCTATGTCCTTACTTGAACTTGTTATCGATGGATATGAATTAAAACTAAGAAATGTATAAGTTTTTATAGGGCTATGATATTTTCGTCCGTTCGCGAAACAGACGTGTATATATATTTGTATTAACCGTTAGATAATAATCGAGGGATTTAAAATACGAACGAAAAATAAAATTAAATGATATCGTTGAAGAAAAGAATTTTATTCTTGATTTAAATATAAGCATGCAGAACAACAAAAACTAAATCAAATATACAAGTCACAATATCAAGGTTATATATGAAGAAAAAAAAAACGAATGTTTTAGAATGTCTTGTTTAATTATGATGAAAATGTTGGACGTTTGAAAGCATTTTTTAATAGTTTTATTATTGGTAATTCAATAAAAAGAAAAGTAAAGAATGATAAAATATATGCAATGATTATATGAATAATAGAATCATATAACTAAAAATACAAAAAATAAAAATTTATTTATTATTTTATATGTTTATAATACATACAATATTAGCCATGGTATAATGAGTAGGTTGATCACGACTAATATAATTAACAAAAATAACTAATGCATGCCAAAGATAAGCACCATAAGTTAATTTTCCCAATGAATCAAAGAATCGATGACTAAGTAACTTATTGGCTATTCCTATTAAATAAAATCTCATATATATATAAATATTAATAGAAAAATGAACTAACCTCCTTGTCCAATGAAACAAGCTATTATAATTATACTTAATCCAATAGACCATCCAAGTCTTGATAAAGTAAGAAATGCAATACGTTCTGATCGATTTAATGAATGTCCATTATAATCTCCATATGTACCAAATATACACAATGCTAAAATAAATAAAGCAATAAGCCAAGCTAAAATTTGTTTTATTAGATTTAATCGTGTAGATTGTCGTTGTGGTAAAAGTGAATTCCATGATATTGTATTTGAACGTTTATATAGTTCATAAATAGTATAACCAAGTATTAAACCAATAGCATATGGAGCAATACGACACCATGGTTTAACATAAACATCATTCGTATAATTATGACTTGTATTTGACCAATTAGATCTATTTGAATATAAATCACTTAAAATTCCATGATCATAATTATTTTTTGATACAATTACTGATGTTGTTATAATATCAACTAGAATAAAACCAGTGGCTACAAGCATTCCAAAAGCCCAATTCCTAAACAAAATAAATAATTGAATAAAGTCTAATATTAGAAATTAATAAAGATAATAAAAAAAACAAAAACAAAATGACGTATATCCGTTGAGCGATACAACTCTGAACATAAAAGGTCGTTCCTTCTTATGAGTAATTCCTATACATGTTAACACAATACAGATAAGTAATCGAAGACACACATAACTGGTAATGATTTATCGAAAGTTATTCGATTGCTAACATCATAATCATTATTTAAAAGATCTTACCATGCAGTAGTCAATAAAAATAATGGTGAAATCCAATGAAATTGCATATTTACTGCTACAAACCATGTTATCTAAAAATACAATTTATTGATTAATAATAAGAATATGAAAAAAAAAAACAAATTTTTATCTTTTACCGTCATACAACTATCACGCAGATCAAAAAAATTATTTATATAAAGTAAATTACGCCACCAAGTACGTCGACATGTTGATGTTTCAATACCATTAATTGGATAAATAGGACCATATTGACCAAGATATGGTGAAAGAGTTATATAGATAAGTAAAATAATAGCATAAAATATTGTATATCTTAAATAACGATAAATATAATGATTAAGAAGAAATTTTAATGTTGAAAATGGTTCATTTTCAGTTTTTGATATAAAAAATATGAATGCAGTAAGTAAACCACTAAAATAAAATATAATCAATTTGATATAAAAAAAACAAAACAAATTCAAATTTACCTTAAAACAAAAAATGAATCAATACTAAATATAGCTTGTACAATAATTTGAAACCAAACTTGACGTGACCAATTAAAAATAGATCTTACATTATCTAAATAATAATTACATTTAAAAAAAAAATATGAAAATTTCTACGAGCATATGAGCTAAAAAAATCAAATGAATACTCAAATTTTACTTACAAAAAATAAATTATTTTCTATGAAGGAAGATTTGGAGGATATGTTTAACAAAAAAAAACAGTCCTATACAAACTTACCCGAATAATAAGCAGCAAATAAAAATGTATGACCAAGAATAATCCACCAAAGTGAAAGAACACGAATACCATTTAAAAAAGCAAGATTTTTTGGTTGATTTTCACGTTTTAATATACGATAATTATGAATTAATGAACAACAACTAATAAAATGTTGTGCCACTATTAATAATCAACATAATAAGAAAAAAAAACAACAAAAAAAAAGAATTTTACCTGAATCAACAGCTTTTCGTGGTCGTGAAATTAATGGTGTAACTTCATCATGTTCATCAATCGGATTTTCTGATTGAGACGTAGTAACTGTTGTTATTAATGCTTCAGTTGTTGTTATTGTTTGACTATCGATTGGTTCATAAGCTGTCGTAGTCGTATGATCTATTTTTAAATCATGTTCATGACCATATGCAATATGCATTCCAGTAGCAACAAAAATAAGAAAAGCCATTAAAGTTAAAAGTACACTAAAATAACAAAATAAATGAAAAAGAACAAGAAGAAAATTTTTACATTGTAAATATTGCTTTTGTGTCATATGAACGTTGATCAATACAATGAATACTATCATTTGATAACGGAATATATCTACTAATAAATGGAATTCGAATAATACCTAAAAATTTCATAAGAGATACACAATACAAAAAAAAATAGGAAATATTGTTTTGTAATCACTATGTTTACATACGTTTATTAATATTAGTCAAAATATCATTTGCATTACAACTTTGTGGTACACAAATACCATAAATAGGTCGAATACTGCTTTTATAATCATTATTAATAACACATGTACGTGTTCGAAATGGTTGTTCAACAATACTATTATTTAAACCACGTAAATGATGTCCACATTCATATACAGAACCAATCCAATAGATATTTCCTTGCATTACTCCACTAGGAAATTTACCCCAAGCATCCAATGCTAAAATAAATCAACAAGAATTTATTTTAAAATAAAAAAAAAAAGAAAGAAAATTTACTTTTCAATGCCCATATTTGTCTTGTATTTAAATCTTTTATTAATAAATGAATATCTCGACTACAATTTGATTCATTAGCATCAATTATAAGATCTTGATTTAACCATGGATATGTTTCATTAAATTCAATATTAGAATTAATAATATTTTCTTCTATAAATCTACCATGAGAAATAATATTTGGAATAATATTAATAAATGATAATGATAATTGTTCTGCTTTAATACCAATTTGTAAAATAAGTATAAGATATATTATAGAAGAATATATTATAAATTTCATTTTTGTTTGTTTGTTTGTTTTTAATTTATCTACAAACAGTAAAAATATTAGTATGAAACTCATCTTTTTATAGTACATATATGAGTTATGACTCATCGAATGTTTTTTTTTGTAAGTTAGAAGATTAATGAAGCAGAACGCACTAAGTTATACTTTTTATCATCGTACAAGTCACGGACATTTATTTTTAACTTTGTTTACTGAAAAAATTTTAATAGTTTTTTTTTTGTTTTTGAAATATTTAAATTATTCTTAATATTTAAAATAAATAAATTCATTGATATATAAACTAATGAACGTTATTTTAAACACTTTCAAACATAAGAAGATTTAAAAAAATGATGTCAACTTTTTTCTAATGTGAATATTATCTTTCATCCAAAAGAATAATTTTGTTGTAATATGAAACTTCATTTACTTTCTTTTTCAATCCTTTCAGTTCTTTTCATTTCGACAATCATAAGATCCCAAACGAACAGAAGAAGACTAACAAAAAGAAAAAAAAAATTCACGTCTTTACATCAATGTTTATGTCATATATATATTCATTAGGACTTCAATTTTCAAGTAATGTTTTAATTTTTCTTTTTTTTAAATATACACAATAATGCTCAAAGAAAATAGAAAACGAGAAATTAAAAATAAATCAGTTCTATCAAGATGTATTTTTACATATAAAATAAGAGTATTTTCGAAAGAAAAATATATGAAAGAATAAGTAAAAATTTCAACAAGGAAACCTATAAATTTCTATTTTAGCAGATATACATATAGTTTTTATTTTCGTAAAAAGAAAATAAGTTATTTATTTTAGGAAAGAATTTCTATTCATATTATTCTTGTTATAATTATTATCGTTATATTCGTCAACGATTAAATTTATTTATTATTTATTTAATAATATACTTGTTTTTATTTTCTATACTAATCTATTATCATTCATTAATATCATTAAAAACAACTCAAATTGAATTTCAATCATTTTCATCTAATCGAATAATGTATGTTATACGAACAAGTTCAAAATTTTATGAAAATCGTTTAATATATTCTCTTCAAACATGGATATCATTAGTTACTGAACATGTTTATTTTATTACAGATAAAATTCTACCAAATATATCATATAATCATATGATTTTAACTGAAAATTTATGTGGTGATGAAAAACATTCAATGAAAATATTATGTTGTAAAACAGCACATGATTTTATATTTTTTCATCGTTATATTAAAAATTATGATTGGTTTTGTCATTTTGATGATGATCAATATGTTAATATAAATAATTTAGAAAAATATTTATCTACATTAAATTTTAATCAACCATATTATATTGGACGTAATTCATGGTTAAAAGCACTTAATCGTTTAAAACAACCATATCCATATCCATTTTGGTTTGCTACATTAGGTGCTGGTGTATGTTTATCAAAATATTTAGTTTATCTTCTTCAATCTTATACATATAATATTTCACAATTTATTAATGGTTGTATAAAAGAAAATTATCATGATGATATTTATTTAGGTTTTCTTATATCATCTCAACTTAATGTAACATTAACAAAAAATTTTCGTTTTCATTCTCATTTAGAAAAAAATTTTTATAATGATAAAAAAAAATTTTTTAATATATTTACAGAACAAATAACATTTGGTTTTTATTATCCTTATTATTATCCAAAATTTCTTCCAAATCTTTATGACTCACATTCAGATCTTTGTCGTATACGTACACTTCATTGTCTATTATATCCATATATACTCGAATGTCAAATAAAAATACGTCAATATCTTTTAAATATAACTCAATAGTTTAAATAAATTTCGAATGTAATTGTTATGTTTGATAAACATTTCGATCAATACTAATAAAATAAATAAAAAAAAAAAAGAAAATTAATTTAAAAATTTTAATAGATGTCGAAGATTTGAGTCTTACCAAAAGATTTCACAATGTGTTTGTTTATTTTTTAATATAACTACATCAATGAAAAAAAAAGTGGTCACCATCTTTTTGTTTTGGATAATATTTTGTACATAGCTTTATTGATTATATTTGATGCCATAAAATTAATACATTGAGTACAATATAAGTCTACGTATATTCTAGGATTTATTTTTATTTTTTTTTAAATGACATCAATTGCCCAATGTCGAAAACATTTAATACACATACAAATACGAAGATCTAAGTAGTGTCATTTTAATACACTGTATGTTCTTGCGATCTAAGTAAGTGATTAAAAAAAGAGCAACTGACTATTTTGTGGAACTTACATATATTTTCGAAGAAAATAGTGAGTGTAGATTTTAAATTCAAGGTTTCGCGGCTCCCTCTTTATTGGCAGGCTCTCATTACAGACTCCCCTCTCTCCGTATTTTGTCATTAGTACAATGAAACTAAAGAAGATATGTGAGTTCCACATTTCAGCACCAAAGGAGCTGCGCTAACAAGCTTTTTTTTTCCGATTAAGTTGAAAAAACAAACATTTGTAAAATAGTACAAAAAAAAAATCTGTAGTCTAAGTGATTGACAAATCTGTCATAAAGTTGTTTTTTAAAGCAATAAATACATTACAATAAATCTTAATTAAGAATATTATATACTCTCGATATTCAGCATTTCCTAAGATTAATTAAATGCAAAAATTGGTATGAGAGTTATCCTTTTCTTTTCTTTTTTTAGAGCGCATCAGATTCAATATTTTTTTAATCAGCGCATTGGTTGATTAAATTTCGTTTTTTTTTTGAGACTCGGATCCATACTTCTAAAAAAAGTTGAGTTGATTCGGATCTAAACTAGATCAACAGAAAATTTTATTATGAAATTCAATTTTTCATATATTTAACCTCTAAATAAAAACGATCGGATAGATTATCATAGATAAATGAAGTAAAGCGTAAAATATTTACGAAGTGTTAATTTGTTTTTCTATTTCAAATGTATTTAGCAAGTTAAAACTACGTCATCGAAGATTTTCATTCATCATCATGTATTGAATTCTTTTCTAATTTATCGCAAATTGATAAATAGATAATATACGTTATTACTTTTATTCTAAAAATAAAAACAAATGAATATTAAAAAAAAGAAAAGAAGATATTCACAAGTATAGATTTCTATCTTATATCATGTCAAAATATTAATGAAAAAAGAAAAACATAAACAAATAATTGTAAATATTAAGTGAAATAGCTTGAGTAAAATATTTGTTATAAAAATCAGAAGAAAGAAAAAAGAAAATATATATATATATTTGGTTTTATTTATTTCTTTGGTAAACAAAACACAAAACAAAATGGTAGATATCTAAATCTAATGATTGACTATATGATTTATAAGAAAATCATGATGAATCTTTAATACGTCTGCAAATTTCAGATGTATATTCAGAACATTTTGATTTACCACCTAAATCACCTGTGAGTACCTAAATAAACAAAAAATAAAAATAAAAGTAAGGATAAATTCGAATGTCTAATAACATGTAAAGATTTACAATAAAAATTATTCTAATTATCTTAAAGAAACTCATCGAGCTACTGTACTATTCGGTAATTAACATCATTGTTTATATAGAACGTTTCTGTCTATTCACATTTGACCACTATGATAAAATATTTTTCTTTCAAAAATGACGTTGTTCACTTTCACATTCAACATAAAAACAATTTTTTACTATTGCATTGAGCTTAATTTATCGTCAACATATGTTACTTTTTTTTGACTAATATTTAATCAGCTTTTCTATCAACATAAATGATATATTTGAAATCGGTAGAAAAAAAAAACTAAGTTGATCAATATGCATTGCAAATTCTTTTAATAACTTTTCTTTTCATCGAAAAGTTCAGCTCGAGGTATCCTCAAATTAAACTCAATACAATAGGGTCATTTTTCAAAGCTTGAAAAAATCTATTGAATGATATATAATTCAAAGGGGGTTGCTGCTTTTTATAACTTAAGAGAAAGAAAATATATTTTGGTATACTTTCATATACCATTCGATAGAAGAAAGAAATTCCTCTATATAAATATATTGTTACATTAACGAAGTCTAATTCGACGATTTGAATTGACTATTTGGGAAATAATAAACTCCGTATTTCTTGTGTTTTTGTATATTAAAAAAAATAGAAAATAAATCAAAGTGAATCTCAAAATTTATTAATGATCTCTAACTATAGCGATTCGCTTCTTTTATTATCTCTGCTGATGTGTTTAGAAAAATTAAAAGTATTAACAATTTTATGTTGTTCTAAGCAATAAATTGCAAGGCGAAATATTCGACATTATCGATAATATTCAATCACTTTATATATGTATATCTGAATTGTTTATATGTAAGTAAAAGACATACTTGTATTCAGTCACTGATTTGTATTACTCATCTACTAACTATATTAATTGTTAACTAATTATATGAAAAGAAAAATTCAATAATATATATATATGAACTAGACTTATTCAATGCGGCTTGAAATCTGCCATTATCGCAATGTTTTTCGATAAATCCTTAGAAAAAACTCTTCCATCGTTATGTAATATAAAAACTTGAAATATGACGATATGTCAATATCAAAATTATTCAGAATTAGAACACTCTCAATATGCTAAAGTATTCTAAAACGATGATTCATAACATCTCAAAGAACATTGTCAACTGAGATAGAACAACAAAACTAAAAAAAACACATTTCATAATTTTAATATCTACATCATAAATTTATCTTTTATTTACTTCTCTGATAAGAAACTATTATCTCAACTATGTTGTAAAACTGTCTTACAACTCATGCAAAATATATAATATTAACTGCAAAATGAAAGAAAAGAAATACTATAATGAAATATTCTCAGTTTTGATATGTACATGCAGTGTTTTATCCAGAGGGGTGACCGGGCGCCCCCCCCCCCCCCCCCCCACCAATTTTTCGCCCCCTCGGAAATTCAAATCGTCCCTCCGGAGAAAAAATCCTGAATAAAACACTGTGTATATAACCTGTTTCTTTTTTAGTCTAGTCTAAGAGAAACACAAAAACTCAGCAGATCTTTTATATTTCGATAGATTCTATTCAGTCAGCATGATTAATTCATTTGAGATGTGATTAAAAAACATAAATTGTTCAACTTATTTTTTCGTATTTATGATTATATAATTTTCATCTTTTTCCAATACTATACAATAATTTCACTAAGTCTAAGAATAAAACATTCTTAATATGTGATAAGATGATTAATAATATAACAAAAGTCTTTTTTAGACTCAACTAATGACAACTTATATAAAATAATCATAAACAAAAAAAAAGTAATAAACTCTTAAAAATTCTCACGATCGCATAAACAAATATCTTTTCAGATCCTACATTTTAACGAATCTCCCGAAACAAATAATTATTAAATGCATTAAGAAAAAATAATTCGTTAAAATCGCACTTTTTTTTTATAGAAAGAGCCATTAGCATGTTATGATAAAATGTTTACATTTCATGAACCATAAAAAAAAATAATTACAAACCTTTCCATCTTTTATTGTACCAAAACAAGCTTTTTCAATTTGTTCTGCTTTATCAAACATATGTAAATGTCTTAACATCATAACTGCACTTAAAAGTAATGCTGTTGGATTAGCTTTATCTTGTCCAGCAATATCAGGTGCTGTACCATGAACAGCTTCAAATATAGCTGCACCATTTTCACCAATATTACCACTTGGTGTTAAACCTAAACCACCAATAAGACCAGCACATAGATCACTTAATATATCACCATATAAATTTGGCATAACAAGACAATCGAATTGTGTTGGATCTTGAACCATCTATTTTAGAATTAAATAAATAAAAAAAAAACCTATTAAATTTTGCTCTAAATAACTGACCTTTAAACAAACTGTATCAAGATACATTTCTTCAAATTTTATTTCTGGATATTTTTCAGCTACTACACGTGCACTTTTTAAAAATAAACCATCTGATAGACGCCTAAATGTTTTCAAAGTAAAAAAAAACAAATTGAATAAGAAAAATAATCTACTTCTTACATAATATTTGCTTTATGAACAACTGTAACTTTTTCTCGTTTATGTTGTTTAGCATAAAGAAATGCATATTCACATACACGTAATGATGCATGTTCAGTTATAAGTTTAATACTTTGTACAACACCTGGTACAATTGTATGTTCAATACCTGAATATTCACCTTCAGTATTTTCACGTATTGTAACAAGATCAACATTTGTATAAGGTGTTTGATAACCTAAATAGAAACAAAATTTTATTCATTTTTGTTTTTTTAAATAGAATATTTTTCAGAAAATTTTTAACCTTCAATTGTTTTACATGGTCGTACATTAGCAAATAGATTAAATTGTTTACGTAGAGCAAGATTAAGAGACTGATGTCCTTTGCCAACAGCTAGAAAAAAATTAATTTTATAATATTTTGTCTTTAAGAATTTTTTTGCTTTTCTTTTTACGTGTTGCTAATGGTCCTTTAAGACCAATTCGATTTTTTGTTACTGATTCAATAGCTCGAAGAGGAATACGAAATTTTCCATCAGCCTAAACAAAAGAATAAAAAAATTTGAAAATAAAATCTATAAACAAATTATATCTTACTGATTTAACAGGTGTTACATCGACTGATTCCCAATTTATTGGTACATCTGCAGCATCAAATATTTTTTGAACACTATTTGAAATTTCTGGACCAATACCATCACCTGAAATGAAAAAAAACAGAAATTCTATTTTCAATATTAAATAATAAATTTATTTTTACCTGGTATAAGTGTTACTGTTCGTGGAGAATCGATTGAATTCGTTGTACTACTACTATTATTAGTGTTTGTTTCATTGAGAAGATGTAAAGAAGTGACAAAAGTACGTCGATAATAAATTGATGATGTTGAACGACATGTTGTAGCAAAATGACGCAATAAAGCAAATGACATACTATTGTTTTTTGCCAATGACACACACACACACAAACGCACAAGTCTAAAATATAGAATTATAAGTAAATATTAAATTCGAAATATAAATAATTGTATAGAAAAACAATAATAACAACTTAGTGACATTATTTATATTTATTAAGATTGTAACGGTAGGTAAAGAACGAATCAAGAATCAAGAAGTTAGATGTCTGTAGTCATTGTAAAGAGTATTTCTGACATGATTATACTGTCGTTAGTATAACACACACATGATATGAAAGATTTTTAATCAATTTGAATCATACGGATTTTATTAGAACTATATTTATAATTGAGATTATTTCAAAATATGATGATCATGATTAAAATTAAGAATTTTTTTCCATATTGAATAATTTATATCAAGAAAAATATCGGTATACTATTTATCAGAGGTCCAAACAGGCCACGTTTTTTAGGCCTGCACGGCCTGTCAAGTTTTTCAAGCGAGTACAATAATGATGACACACTAGAAACCAGAGGTTCAAACAGGGCACTAGGGCTATTGCTCAACCTGATCCTGGCCTGCCTGTCATGGGCATCACCGATGGTTTTCAGACTAGTGCAAGTCAGAGGTCCAAGCAATTTTTGGCCTGTCCCTTGCACTAGTCTGAAAACCATGGGTGATGCCTATGGCAGGTGGGTCAGGATCAGGTTGAGCAATAGCCCTAGTGCCCTGTTTGGACCTCTAGTTTCTAGTCTGTCATCATTATTGTACTCGCTCGAAAAGCTTGACAGGTCCTGCAGGCCTAAAAAGGGTAGCCTGTTTGGACCTCTGCTATTTATGATTATAAATTTTTTTTTTTATTTGCCACTCAGATAAATATTTCCTATTAATATATCGAACTCATATTAGTTTTTTTTCATCTTTGTTATTTAAATATATTTTTTTAAGCATCGATATTATATATAGAGCAACACCCATAAAGTAATCAAGTATATATTAGATTATATACGTAAAGAGTTTGAATAAAACTAGTTCAGTTTTTGATAAAATGATATAAAATACTGTAGTATTTTAGTCAATGTTCATATTACTTTATAATAATTTCTCTCAGTTGCAAGACTTAGTTTTATTTAATTGAACAGATAATAAATGTATATACTATCGTAAATGAAAAAAAAGTGAAAGGCATGCAAATCTAAACAGAATATCAATTCAATGTTTAAATCTAACTAAAGATGAAGAATGTCTAAAAATTTTTAAAATAATTTTATAATTCTTCATTTTTGTATTTAACAAAATTAAAACCTTTTCAGCTTTGATAGACTATTGAACTTACTTGTACATATTAAATAATTATAATATTTTAGGTATATAACTTTTTTTTATGAATGAGAATTTGTAATAATTCTATCATATATTACTTTATCAAATTTCGAATAACTTCAATTGATTAATTTTCATAGATTAAAATTTATCAGAATGCAATCATCACCATAATAAATATTTATTTTATTGTTGATAGATATGTCAAAATTCATTCAAATTTTATTTATCAGAAAAAAAAACAGTTAAAGAATCGTAAGCACAATATATATAATCTTTAAAACTCTATTCAAACAAGACAATTGCATTGATTGATCTAGATCATTGAAATAGTAATATACAGTTCAGTATCACAAATAGACCCCGTCGGGTAGGACCCGGATCCGGACCCTACCCGGACCCGCACGGGTCCGGGTCCGGGTCCAAAAATTTTACTTTGGCCGGGTCCGGGTCCAAAAATTTTATTTTGACCGGGTCCGGGTCCGGGTCCGGGTCTGAAAATTTTGCTTTAACCGGGTCCAGGTCTGAAGAAAACTTTGATCCATACAATTTATTTTGAATTTTTTTAAAGTTTTGTTCGTTTTATACAAAGAAGAGATCAAATGTATTTAGAAAACAGATAAAAAACAACAAAACCCTTCTTGACTATACTATCTAAACTGACTTGTCATTGTGTTTGGATCCAAAAAATTTAAGCGACCGGGTCCGGGTCCGGGTCCAGCAACCTGTAAACGGGTCCGGGTTCGGATCCGGGTAGAAAAATTTTAAATGATCGGGTCCGGGTTCGGGTTCAAAATCCTGGGCCAGGGTCCGGGTCCAAAAATTCTGGACCCGACGGGCTCTAATCACAAATCAAATCATATCAACAAATAGGAGTCTATTGCCGTCGTTAGCTGTTTTCTACTAATGTGTTTGGCTTGAAATATGAAATGTATGTATCAAAAGAATAATAAACTTGTGTGTACCAAAAAAAAATTGTATATGCAGAATAAAAATTGAATCTAGTTGAGTTATTATAGAATAAGTTTCACATTCTATTTAAATTGCAACAAAAAGAATATATATATTAAGAGAACCTTCATTAGAAATTGAAGGATAACTCCAATAAAAAAAAGCATTCGTTAAAATTTGATTTTTTATGTTCATTCGAAAGGTCATCATCTAAATTTAGCAGACACAAACGTTTAGTTCATTTGGATGTTTCATAGTCAAGGCAACTTTAATCTAGATTTTGATACTATGCATCTTACTATCAAGAAAATAGTAATTAATTGTTTCATAGTCGTCGACTAGGTAAATACTTTTTACATGTCATAGAATTTTATTATAGAATATACCAAAACCTAGAGCATCAATATATGACAAAAAAAGAGCTATATTGAAATGTTAGATTTAAAAAAAAAATCATTCGAAATAAAAGAAGTTAGTATAAAAAAAGCATTAAAATCGATAAAAGATATGAATAAATCAATTTTGTTTTGATAACTTAAAAACTAGCTAGTTAATATGTAGATGATTAATATCTTTCTTTAGCATCTTGTTTATTTTTTAGCAACTGGACAAAAATGATGTATAGCAAAAGACAATGGATCATATGGATGACTTGAATCCTTTTCATATCATGCATAAGAAAAGAAAATATGAGGTGTAAACATTTTAAAAACCATCTTTCATTGTTGTCTTTTACTCTTGTTACATAGATTTAACTTATTTCGTTATAAAATATGGACCTGTCTATTGATTAATTGTTCCATTTTCATATAGAGCTCAATTCGATTCTAATTCCACAATTAATTGTTTTGTTAATTCATGACTAAGGACAGCACAATAAAATTTCATTACAAATGAAATATTCACTTTCATAAGAAACAAATGCTTGTACTTCATGTAAAAGTGATTCAATACTTTTTAATGGTTCAAAATCCAAATCTATATAAATGCCACCATATTGATAAAGAATTTCATAACGTAATATGTCTGATGCTTGTCATAAACTTCAAACTAAATTTTGAAAACGTTTTTGATTATATAATGATAGATTTCGATTAGCTATTGTTTCATGTGTCCATATGAGTATTTCCAAATTTGGATGAAAGCTTTTCCATAATATAATGTACTGTTAAGTAGCATTTGGTATAGAGCTATTATTGAACCAAATGAAATGAAAACATACGTGAAATAATAATTGATGTAATCAAATAACGTTGGCTAAGTGATTTGATGTTATATTACTTTTCAGTTTTCACTAAAATGGTTTTAGACATAAATACATTAAATAATTCTGATTTATTAAGTTTGCTTCCATTTCTTTACCAACTAGATTACCAAAATAGAATAGACAAAAACTTGTTGGTAAAGCATAAATTAAATAAAGAAATATAATATCTAATAGTTCTCTATCTAAATGGGCATCTTCAATTCAACAACACGTTGCCAAGTACAAGCATATGATTCAAAACAGCCTAAAGCAACATGGTAATACAATTGGCATTAATCATATGATCTAGGCTAATTAATTGATTATAAGTAAGCTTTGAAAACGGTACCCATTCCGATAAAAAACCTCCTATTTTTAAAGTTCGATTTGATCTGCTTAGTCACTGTCAAATGGGCTGGACCGATGTCTATTCTGAAAACAACCTGGTCAGATATTGCACATCACAATATAAATATTCTCAACAGTTTTTTAAGATTCCCTCGAATAATGGCCTTATAACAATTTAATAAAAAATACTGAAGAACAATAACTTTATAAATGGAATGAATATCGATAGTTAATAATAAAGTAGATTTTGTTTACATTTTAGTGTTACATACCAGCTGAAAATTGCAGATATAAAAGTTTTATCAAATGAGCAGAGTCTCAGTTTAATATAGAGCCTCTGATCATTACTGAATGCTACTGATAGATTCATTTTAGAATAGACACTAATTATATTAGACAGGAGGAAGATATCGAAGTTTTCTTTTCAATTTACTGAAGTACATCCGAGTGAATATTCAAGTAATATATTCAACTAGTTTGATTTGGTGATAAATATTTTCGGATAGGTTGAAAATTCAATAATACGGCCATAACTCTTAACAGATTAGTCATGCGCATTGATTATTTTCAGCTTTTCTTATTTCAATAGATTCTATTAGATTAGACATGAAAGAATAAAAACGAAGCTGGATACATCGGACGTTTTCCTTGTAAGTTATACCCAACAAGTTGGTTTGATGATCATTTTTGCATGCAAAAATCTTTCGAGAAAAAAAAAAGAAAAATTGAGATACACTGTGTTCGTTTACTGTCGATACACGTTAGTTATGTGTCACTGGATATGCTTCATTATACAATGCAGGCATTAGGCACAAGACAGTATATGTAATACTATTGCTTAACGACAATTTTGTGGCAACCAAACTTTCCAACGTTCATCTGTCAACAACATGTTGTTTCATGAACAATATTATTCGAACTCATTAATCACTCTCATGAGCATCCAAAACAAAATAGTGCGACAACTGATTTCACATAATTTTTCATCGTTTCAGACACAAGTATATTTACACAATCAAGTCTATTCCATGAATATCGATGACCATTCGGATGAACAGCAACTACTTAACAATCGACCTCAACAAATATAAATAGTATGTTAAATACATGATTCTCACGTAAATGAACATAATTGTCGCATACCATTCACAGAAAAATATGTTTAGCTCAAGGTGTATTAGGAATACCATTCCATAAAATTCACGTCGGTATGCTGAAACTCGGTATGCGTTTCCATCATCAATCAATAAATTCAAACAAAATATCAATGAAAAATTAATTATCCATAACACCCTAAATGATTACACAAACAACTAAAATCTTCATACTTCAGCCGGTTATTGATTAAAAGATAAACATGATTTGTTACAACTCGCCAAGTATTGTGAAGCATTTACAATGCTACTCAACGACGAGTAGTGTCCAAGAATCATGGAATCACTTGAACATGAGAAATTCGTTCAAATCATTTATGATTACAGTGCTTCACTATCCTTCGAAATGTACATCCCGATGTGATTAGTGCATCTTGCATTCTCAACAAAGATAAACAACCAAAATCCATTATGCATTTAGATATTAAAAGTGTCAAAGGTTTTGATGATTTAATCAGTGACAAATCTATAAGGAGATTCTTGACGCTGATGAAAGTCTTGATATGCACTACATGTTTTCAACTCAGACACTTCAGACACACGTGAAAGCCTTTTTCAACTTTGTAATACATGTAAATTAAGTATTTAAGGCATTAAACAATATAAAGAGGATTAGTTTAATTAACAAAGTTGTATAAGGTGTCATGGCCTTCACGAATCAAAGGATATGGGTATGTGGACATGAATGATGATGTTGGTTTTCTATTCTACACCCACATTCAGTCTTATCTTTTGACTACACATGTGTTAGCCAGTAAAGAGTTGCATTAGACACATATGTTAATGTTTTTCTTAATAAAATGAAGAACGATCAACGGAGTTTATTGATTTTTCTAGAAAATTCAAAATACTCAGCTGCACCCCATGGTAAACTTACTGAGTTCTTCACTGTGTACTTTTTTTTGCAAAGATGACTTTTAGTTCTAGGCGTTAATACGGAAAAGATAGAGACAGTTATTGATCTTTCAATTAGCAAAACTATTTTGATGAATAGTCTTCGCACAGGAGCTTTTGTTAATAGTGAACATTTGGATGCGATGGTTATCAACGTCAACTACATAAAGGTTTCCTTGTCGGTCAAATGTCAAATCCTCCGGAAATGATAATTGATCTATTTCACTGCCCCAGCCTCGTCCACCGACAATAACACTGCCCGACTTTGAGTCTTTGAGCCAACGCATGACGCGATGATTATCAGTATCCAAAACATAGACGGTACCGATCTGATCAACGACAACTGAACTGGGATAAATAATTCAATATCTACGTATTTCTCTTTGTTCATTAAACTAATGTGATCCTACGGTAGCCTGATGATTAACATTATTGTTGAATATTTCATTCCATTCAACTGATTAGCACCATCCCCCTCCCCATTACCACCAGCCACAACTATACCTTTTTTGGCACCGACTGACCATTTCATTACACGAGCACTTTGGAAATCAGCCACAAAAACGGATTGATCTTGATCAACAAATATATGGACAGGTTCCAAGAGTTCATCATCCTCAGATGCTTCACTGTTTTTACCAGCAACTACATCATTACTAGGCCATTTGATTACACGCTTTCTCTCACCGTCAGAAACATACAGAGATTCTTCATTGTCCATTGCCAGTCCCAAACATGAAATATTTTTAATAATTGTTTCCCCTTGTTCGTCATTTTTAAACCATCGCTGAACTCGGAAGTTACCACGATCACAAATGTACATTGTTCCATTCTTGTTAACGACAACTTTTGACACACGATATAACTGGTTGTTCTGATTACCTTCTCCATTACCACCAGCCACTACACTTCCGACAGATGCTCCAGGCATCCATTTGACTACTCGATCGTTCCATGTATCCGCTATATAAACGGCAGCATCGTTATCCATAAATAATCCAAGAGGAGAGTTGAGTTGATTCAATTCGAAGCCCGCTCCATTTCCTCCAGCTACAGTGATTCCATTTAGATTCCATGTGGCATTTGTACAAATGCCATCGCCTGATACTACTGATGGTAGAGCTGGAAAGTGAAAAGACAAACATAATAAAGTTTTGATTTTTACTTCTCACTTGTTGTCGCTGGTAGTATTGGTGGACACATAATTTGAAGTGCCTTATTCGTTGGATAACATAGTGGAGCACTTTGACATCGCGGATGATTCACACATAGATAACCAGGCCGATAGCATGTTCGGTTATTGTTGGCACATGAGACCAATTCAGAACATTTAATATGAAGGAAAGCACATATGCTACTATTGCGAGTATTCATCAGAGGAAGGCAACCACACTCCATGTTCGATGAACATCGATCGTATTGAGTGCCTCCTTGACACGCGTCACTTTTGACTTGATCTGATAAACGAAGCAACAATGAACAGATGAAAACCTGACGAATAGAAAACATACCTGAAAGGCTAAAAATAGTCACCAGATTATATAATTTTATGAGCATGAGAGAATTCTACTTACCTAACTATGATCAGCAACAACATATTAGTTAGCCACATCGTTTTATTAACTTCTCTATCTATGTTTTGTCTTCGTTTTACATGCCTCACTCAATCATAGATTCATATATGATGGGATCACAACCATCTGCCATAAATTCAGATAAAAGAGTATATCATCATCGCCACGTATTATTAATTCGCTTAAAGTCGTTTTTCCTTTTCAGGTCTAGTTTATTAAAGAGCAATTTTGAATACAATAATAAGAGTCAATGTTTCAAATCCTACCTTT
The DNA here is from genome assembly GCA_905250075.1 of Rotaria sp. Silwood1. NCBI lineage: Eukaryota > Metazoa > Rotifera > Eurotatoria > Philodinida > Philodinidae > Rotaria > Rotaria sp. Silwood1. Next base: position 57,236 of record CAJNOP010000307.1, read on the forward strand.
TTATGAAACATCAGTGGAAATGCGTGTTAAAGTATACAGCAAGAAAAGTGAATCATCAAGCCTGCCTCACGGACTATAACAGATATTTGGAAATGTTAATCCAAATTATCAGATCACGAATATTTAGATTCAAGCATTAATGTATGAAAAACTTCATTATTTACACTAGTAGTTGAAACACTAGGTAATAATGTACTATTTTAATTTAGATACTGTTACAGACTCTGGCAGGTATTCGAACATATTGATCTTTAGGACGCCTCACAAATCTTGACAAATAGATAGAGTTGATAAGGCTTCCTATAAAGTCATCTACCTTGACAGACAGACAGCGTGCACATAGTTCTCAAGCACCAAAGACTATGATGGAATGTGAGTGTGGTTCATAGCCTGGGCGTGGACATGAAGAAGTATATCACGCAAACCTACACCGTTATGATTCAGAGGCTACACATCCCACAATCAATGTTTCAGAACTAAAAGCATGTCTTTGTCTTCGACAATACGGGATGTCTTTGAAAAATTTGCTCGAAATTCCATCAGTTAAACTGCATACACAAAGAGAGGTCATGGTCGATGCTGTCATAGGGTATGGGTGTGGATGTACATGCATCTCTGGAGGAAGACTAAGGTGTCTAATGTGGGCTTAGCGCTTCTATCCAGTCTCGTTCACACGCACATACACGCTCATCGTGCGTTTTTTTTCGCATAAAACGAGTTGTTTTTTGACAAGACACGAAGTCAACGTTTTCGGTGTTGAATCGTTTATTGACTCGAACTTATTTTGTGTGGTGCAAATGCAAAGGAGATGTGGAATTTTCATTTGTTTTCTATTTGGTTCCGAGCCTCAGTTTTACTTCTCTATTTCTACACGGCTCTGATCTCTGTACAACCAATCTGCACAATTATTTTGTTTTTCGTTCGATTTCTTTATCTGGTACAACTCGCCATTGGTCTAATGAAACTATCGCAGTCGTAATTCTCGATCAAAACTTGCGTGCAGATGTGGATGTTGGTGTATTTCTCCTCTTCATGCACACTCACATCCACAGCTGCATCCAACACCAACACCCAACACCCTTGTAAAAGATGCTGTGCATTTTGGAAGTTTTCGGCGACGAAAACTAACACCCATTCTTTCGAAACAGACACTGTTTTCTTAATAGAAAATGCTTTTAAGTTACTTTCGTTGGCTTTTGAGGCTCTTAAGATGATTGTTATTGTTTTAAAAAATTCTCAAGTCAGCTAATTGAGCTTTGTTTCTCGGCCCTCTAATGGAGGAAAATAACTGGATCGCGAACAGCAGACGCCAATGAATCCTTCGATGCTATTACTTCACTTCAAGATTTTTTTCTTCAAAACGGTAAATAAACGCAGTCATTCTGTTGTTTATATATAAACTGCTTTAAGGAGAATCAATCAAACGTTCACTCCATCAATCAACTCAAATTCAAGCTAGGTATGCAATCTCATACGTACAGGTAACGATACTTTGGTTGAGAACATGCCAACTGCATAGTCAGCGTTGCTAGTGGATGTACGCTTATGCTCTATCCAATAAAACGATCAAAGACTAAAGAAAATTTATGAAACTGAGGAAGCTCATAGCAGAGGCAATTGTTTCGTTTTTCATGAATTTCTTAGATATTGATCATATTTTCCTTCAGGATAGTTCATCCAACGAATTAATGTTGACTTAAAGAGGCAATCTTGATCTCTTTACGTGATTGACTTGTAAAATACGGGAGAGAAGACGTAGGACAGATTCAAAAATGAAAACTATAGCTTAAAACGTGAGCCAAGATAGCTTTCCTCAAAGCGTGAAAATTTTTCTTCGAGGTTATTCTAGGTTGAATATGCAGTGGAACTGTACATTGATGCTGATATGCTGCTTTGAATTCACCAGTTTTTTTATGTAGTCTGACGATCATAATATCATTCATAAAACCTCATTTCTGATGTTTCTCATCATGAACATTACACATTGAGCTTTTGCTACTCAAGTAAAATAAGAGCTAATGAAACAGTAACTTTTTTCTTTTCAAGTGCATATGATACATAAAACTTAAGTTCAAGGTAAACATGTCGAAATATATATTGAAACTTTCGAGATGATACAAATCAAATATTCAAGAAAACACTGGCATGACCTCGAATCAAGACATTACAACTTCCGATTGATTTTGCACAATGTTGTAGTTATCTCTCTTGCTTGATTACATCATCCAACATAGATTGAGACAACTATTGTAATCACACAAATGTGAAAACAACAAACAGAGTGTAGATATGAATACTTTTCTTTTCATCGGCGGTACCTACATCTTCATCTACCATCATCGACCATCACACTCTCATCTAATTTTGAGAATGTCTGTGTGAGTGAGTAAAGTATGTATCCACACCCTAAACCACATATCACATCCTCACTATCCATGCTATAATTTTTCCATTTAAGACGTCTACTTTAATACCTATGTAACTCATATTTCTTCTGTTTAGACTATTTAGTGTAAATCGCTGTTGAGCAACATCAAGTGCTAGCATACCAACCACATAAATATGGAGAACAATAGAATGACGTCCATTACAGTAGGTATATATGGTTCACTTTTCATGTGTAATGAACGAGAAAATGATGATCTTAACAGGCGAAACCAAAACGTCCATCCATCGAATCCATCGAAGAGATAAATGGCGAAGTATCAAGACTAAGCAAAACCTCGAAGACACCTCTAATACAGTTCGTTGACGCTTTAGCTATGATGCATGTAAAAGATTTGTTTTAGAAGTGTACCAACGAGCACATCATCCCTATTGGTTCGGTAGCTGGGTGGAAATTGGTGGCGATCGACATGAGCCACGGAATTCTCATAATAGTAATTTCATTGTCTGCCGTTGCTACCTTCTTAAGTGTTCAGCAGTGTAAGTAACAGATTGTCTATGTCTTTCTCACATTCACTACAGACCAACCAATACAAGCTGTTGTGTCGTCTTCTTATACGATATCTAGTTGCTTCACGATTAAAGAACTGATTCTTCGAATCTATGTTCTACTAATAGAATGATTATTGAAAGTCTTACATTGATATTTATACGAAAGAAATTGTTTTCCATAATAAGTGGCAGATGTTCTATGGTTTTTCACCTTATGCAATCAATATTGAAGCTCAATATGGATGACCTTGATTGAGTTAACAAGCATTACCGTGAACGCTTTTATAGCACATTTTGATGCCTGCTACTATTTTTTTTATCGGTTAAGCAACTTGAGATGAAAAGGACTAAGCTTAGACAATGTCAGAAGCATTTCAATGCATAATAAGGAAATTACAAGTTAAGGCTTTCAATAAATGAATCTTACAAAAAGTTGTGTAACTTCTGCAAAATCTCTATGCTGAACATCCGAAGTTTACTTTAGTTGTCCTGGTTAATTGCAGTCATTCATCAAAAGGTCTACAGTAGTGCCCATAAAGCATAAATTTTTGTACTAATAGCATAGTGCATTCATTGAGTAATTCATTTTGATATTTCTGTAGTTTCGAGTTAAAATAAAAGAAGCCATACTGAATAATGAACCTTTTGAAGTGTCTCATAGCTTTTGAGCTCAAGTCTTAAGCAATATATAGATTAACAATAGAACAATTCAACTCCAAAATAGTTTACGCCATTGCAACATCTGGAAACAGTTTTGCTCATTATATCACGCTTTTAGTACATGATGAAAGTTTTTCGCAATATTCGAATAAATGAATCCTGAGCTGAAACTCTGGCTACCGGTAGGTTCAGTGGGCAATAAAATAATCTAAACATTTATACGCAAACAAATGTTCTATTGCCGAAACTTTTATTCGCGAAAACCCATTCTCGTGGTCGAAAAACTTCAACTTTCTAGCTAGTAAATATCTCGACAAGGAAAAGTTTGTATGAGTGGAAATATTCAGAATATATGGTTGGCTGCTAAAGCTACTTGCAGGCACAATTTCAATCCAGACGTCGTTCATTCGAATTTTCGACAAAGAGTTACCGTTGTTCAATATGAGATTGATACATAAAATGCTCTATCGCGTGACAATCAGAGTATTGATTTATTGTTTCCTTATTGAAACAGAATATCGAAAAACTATCTACACCGATAAATCTATCATCCATGGACTGAACATATATGTGGATGGATGCGAACTTGCGTTCAGAAATCATTTAACTGAGTGAATAAACTATTAGATCATTGTTGAGTTCGTATTTTTCTACGATAGACAATTAAATTAAACAAATGATAGAACACAGTTGACTGTTTGTTTGGTGCTACCATCGAACCCTCTATACTAAGTAGTCTATGCCAAATTTCTGCTATTTTGTGCGTAAGACTGAATTTCATGGGTATTTCCTAAGAAGAAAAACAAGTTTTTTGCAAAATCTCGAAAAATCTCCTGATATCAATCATCCTTGCATTAAGCACTTACTGAATACATATGCTGATACGAATAATTTGATGAACGGTTCTGCTTTTTACTAGAAAGTATGTACTTGCTTTACTCCGACAGTATAAAGTGAATCAGAAGATTAGATCAGGAATGATCATCATTGATGAATACTCGATCATGACAAGGGTATCATTCAAGAATTACTCCACAAAACATGTTGCAGATGCGAAACATCTGTAATCTATACCACAATAGTTCCAGTCAAAAATGGTTACTACTTCGCTATATAAAACTTGAATGATGAGTCTAATTGATTGGAAACACTTGACATCATGAGTTTCTAGCACATACAAACTCGGCGACCATCCATGGAATAAAAAAATTAGGATATATTCACTGCGAAACGCGTTAATGCTGACCAGTTTAACGCGTTCGCAACGTTTTCCATGGCGAGAAACGTATACAACCCTTTTTTCCACTTACTCAAAATGCATTTCGGAGCCACAATTCCCAAATGAAAACGAAAAGTATATCGTCTCGCGGTATTTTCAACCGATTTAGCAGCTGCAAAACGCGTTAAATCGGTCAGCATTAACGCGTTTCGCAGCATTTAAAAGTAACGAAATTGTTCCCATGGGCACAGCAATAACGGTAACAACTGTAGTAGCAGAAACTATTGGAACAATTGGACTAATTGTAACGCCTGGAGCAACTGTAACTCCATGAGTAACTGGAACGTCAGGAATGCCAGGAGTTACTACCACGACCGGCGCCGCTGCAACAAGTAAGTGATAACATAATGATAACTGACATCAAACAGTTGTGTCTTTTATTTAAAACTGAGTTTTAACAATGAATGACCTAGAATAAATGTTACCCGCAGCATTTAGATGGTTTTTAGACTTGTCGCCGCTTAGACTTGAATGTTTTAGGAAACTAAATAAGAAATACAGTTAGTGTAAGTTTAGATCAAAAAACTTTCTGTTCACCTCCTTAATTTGATCGCATCGTTGAAAATGAAATGTTTGAGTCTTTTTCAGTTGAATGAAAAAGAGGATCTGTTAGTAGTTTAGATATTTTTGTTGTCTCTTGTGTGCATATACTGTGAATTAAAAGAGATTCCAATCCAATCCAGTGCTTCTGTAAAAAGGTTTGTACTACAGATAAGCAACAGTCTTTTCGCTCTACTTTAAATGTGAACTTTTGATTCTGATCTTGAATCATAGCAAAGACGAGAAAGACGCACATAAAGCACCTCGTAGAATATTCTGGATGGAGATCTCAGTAAGTGCTAACTTTGGTCCCGATTACGATTTCATAGCTTATTATATTTAACTTCAGGTTCCGTTCTCTTCACGCATTTAATTTTTGAGATGTGTATCTATGGACTATGACGAGGAAAATTACGAATATTAAGCGAATTTCTCAAAGAAAACGATCTTACGATATTTCTTGCATGCTTTTCAATCTTCTTATCAATGGTTTTCAATGAAATGGGGACAATGTTTCATAACAAAAGCATGATTTTTCTATAGAAACGTCAGTGAAAAGCACTTATATGGAGCTAGATTTTCGTTACCTATGCTCGAATTGTATTCAGTGGTCTCACATGTGATTGTGTGCGTGCGGTGTACATCGTACTTCTATCTAGTGCTGCGTTGAGAAGCTTTTACCTAAGATTGGCTCGGTAGTTTTGCATACATTTCATTAGAATTTTTTCTGTATATATGTAGCAATATTCATTCTGGGCCATCCATCACATCGTATTCTAAATTTTATCAGACATCTGTCATCATTTTTTTAGGATGTACCGCATTCTTTAAATGAGAACATTGCATTTTTAGCAATATCTGTTACTGCACTACCATGGGTTTATGATGTAGCAACGGATACCGCACCAGTACTCATTCTTCCTTTAAATGCGACGATTCGCCTTTGCTGCAATGGTAGTTGAAATGAAAATTACGCGATCATTGCTGGCAATTACAACTATTTCGGAAACAGTTCGAACACGTTTGCGAATTCCTCTGATCTATTTGTTGACAGTAGCAACTCTATATACGTTTCTGACACATGGAACAATCGAATTCAAAAATTCACTTCAGGCAGTTCATTTGGAACAACAGTAGGTTTGACGTCACCGTTTTGTCCTATAGCTATCTATATTGATCAGTTGAGTACTATCTACTGCTGTAAGGAAGCGGTATTCATGAATTTGTATAGACTCTTATGTAATTAATAAAATATTAAATGTTTTAGAATGGTATGTTGTCGTATGCACGCTTGCAGAAGTATGCAGGAGGAAATATGTATGAGATAACTCTTGTAGGAGGAGTTGGAAATTGTGGCCCAGCAGTCACTCAACTGTGTGGTTGTGGAGGAGTCTATGTTGATTGCCCAGGCTTAATCTATATCTCGGATTCATCAAACTATCGAATATTGCTTTACAACACAACAGCAGGTTCTATGTTACTAATTACTGGTACAATTGGCGTCTACAGCAATCAGGTCAATGCATTTGCTTACCGCGGTTCAATATATGTAGATTCTAGCAACACTCTATTTGCCCTTGACACCAGAAACGGATACGTAAATAAAAGCTTTTGCGAAGAGCCACAGGTAACACTCTCTTCTGTATTCCGTCCATTTGATTTTACGTATATTGATGATATGAATTTTTAGTCGAATACAAAAGTTCACGTCAGGAAGTACCGTTGGTACCACAGTGTATCCTAACTATTATTCTTATCGCTATAATGACTTCTACACACCATCTGGGAACAGTCTCTCCTCGATGAGTATAACAACTGATGATCGTGGTTCTACATACTTTGGCGAATACGGTATTAGAAGAATGACGCCCAATGATGTTAATGCGTCGATAGTCATTAATCTGTCTCAAATAACTATCTATTCGTATGGTGCTCTAACCGGGCTGCGTTTTGATACCAATGGATCTTTGTATGGCACTTTCTCTGGCATACTAGTCCAATTCAATCTTATTTTCAACACTTGTTAAAATACAATTATGAAGATAAAAATTCAGTGTGAAATAAGAGATTATATTAGAGGTTAAATGAAGGGATTATCTGTTGAATGAGCATCTATGATCAGACGAATTGACAGTGTTTGCCTTAGATGATCGAGTTGATGAAGTTATTCTACCGTAGTAGCGTATCCAGAGGGATTTAGAGAGATGGTGCCCTCCCACCGGCAAAAAGGAAAACATAATCATTAAATTGAAATCTCCTATCGTTTTTCTTGCCTATTTCACAGCTTCGGAAATTGAGTCGGCTAGTGTCACCATAGGACAAAGTTATGAAAGATCGGTGACTAAGCAATATCTGTTGGTTGCATACTTCACGTCCATCTATGAAGTCGACTTTATTAAGAACACTTCAAAAACTAAAAGTCGATAGTTTCGAAATGGAACAAAACTCTAAGAAAGTGAAACGCGGAACTATAAGGACTTTTCACAGTTTATGAGCTGCGAAAAAACAGAAATATAATACTTCTTTAATCTTTAGTCAATTGTTGTTCACAAAACTTACACTGTGTGATTACAGAAACTATATGGAAGCCTTACATTTCGATTTGAATATAGAAAGTGTCGTCTCATTAATACGAAAGGGCTATATATTTCCCAATAGTAGATATATATCAATGATAATATGATATAGTACATTGCTTTGATCACTACAAAAGAAAAGCAGATTTACAGTTTTTGTCTCTTTACACTCGAGTGTTGCCACATGGCAATATGCCTACATTTTGTTATCTGGATTTATTGAATAATTCTTTTTAGTTGTGTGATATACAATAGATTTCCGAAAGAAAATTTATTACTAATTGCTTCTGACACTGAATGTTCAGATGTGTAGATAAAAACTCTTCATATTCGGATAGCCCTTTGGGACATTGCAAGTGAGTACAACCATATTCTCAGTAAAGATTTTTTGTCTTATGAATACATGAAAGTGTGCAAATGTACTGAAATAATCCTTGAATTGTAAAATAACAAATAGATCATTACGGCAAGCCAACCCTTAACAAAATATTCTCTCAATCTTGCCAAATAGCAACATCTGACTCAAAAGGATGAGAAGATCATGGCACACTGCCCTCATATGCACGGCTTCCTGACTAAGTCACTGGGATTACGAGTAAAAAATCTTGCATGCGTCTACACCCATACTTGTAATATAGCACCAATGCGTTTCAAATTTAAAGACAATGATCAAAATACTTTTTAGCTCTGTACTGACAACATTTTGTCAAGAGCAGCATCATAGTTAAATATCTTTTCGTCACCAAGATTTAAAAAAGTGGGTCGGGCCATATCGAGAGCTCATATTTATAGATTACATCTTTCTATATGTCTAGTCGAACGTGACACATACTATTGAACGATAAATTAAATATTTTCATAATAAAATATGTAATCTTAACAAAGAACTCGAGATTTGGAAATTATAATAAGTAAACTTAAATTCGTATATTAAATTATGTTTATCTTCATCGCATTAGGCAATCATTGTAGGATGTCGGTTTCTAGTATTCTGTTTGATGTGTTTCAACAAAGAGAATAGCACATTTATCCATGTGATCCTCGTCTATTTCAGAAATTAACTATCGATTTTATGTAAGTTTTGATGAAGACAATTGAGTCAAAGAAACCTTCATATCCCATTTTATATCGAAATGAAGATAAGATGAATGTACACCCTCGCCCACACCTAATATTATTGATACATATAGCAAAGCAATTCTATAATCGTCTCCACTGCAAATATTCATCACGGTTAAACGAATGTTTCTAGTGCTGTAATCTAAGCAAATATCGACAGAATAAATATAGCATGTTCTTTGAATACAGGGTAGCTTCAGTGTTAGATTGTGGATGAAGGTATGACCATTCCTCATGATCATTTCACATCCATACCTCACACTCATTGCTGTATATAGCAACACACTTGAAATAATATCTATCTTATATGCATCATGTGATTTGTACACTAACTACATAAATTACTACTCTTCTAATCCAGCTCTTTTCAAAGATATTTCTACGCATGGAACCTGTGCAAAATTGTTCCATAATTTACGAAAGCATTTGCCTTCATTAAACAGAGACGTCAACAGAATAAAATCGTCATACTGATGTAGCTCGTATTCATTGTAATCTTAAATAGGTACTTAGCTTAGGAATTTAGTGGCAATAGAATGATGATAGGAGACGCGCGCTGTCGGATTTTATTAGACAACGAAAATTTTAAATATAGTTTGCTCTATCTTCAAAAAGATTAATTGTCGCAATCAGAACCATTTAGTAGCATTGTATGTTCTTGGTACGCTGGCACTATCACATTGCTGTCGCAAGCCGAGCTATATCTGTGATTAATAAAAAAAAAGAGGAAGAGAGAGATGTTTTTAAGAATGCGATGATCTTCTCAATGATACATACCTGATTGTATTGTCGACTGATTTTATACGAAGGCGAGAAATAACAATCTCATTGGCGAATGGACCACCCAAATTGAATACTGGAAAAAAAAATTTATTTTCTCTTTTGTAAGTACAACAACAAAAGAAAGATTACTGACAAGTTTTCCCTTTATTAAAATATACAATAGCATAATCTACTTGACCCAGATCGATATTGAAGCTGAACACGTGTCGAAGAACATCACCCGGTTTTATATCCACATTTGCTCTAGAATCAAACAAACAAATTTATTTTTGTCGTTTTCCTCTCTCTATTCTACTCCTTTTACTTGTGAGTCATACTGACATTCGCTATGATCTCATAGTTTGAATTGATAGCAACATAAATTTCGCCGACTGTTTTGGCTGCATTTTGGCCGAGTACAAGTTCGACGTAGTAATGATAACCTACCGACATCGAAATAAAAAGAAAATGAATAGTGACATAAGCATTTAATCAGATTCTACCGCAAAATGGTGAGCTACTCTTGGTAGCCAAATACATATTGCCACGACCAAGTGAAGAAATCGAATGAAAGCCTTTTAGATAGAAAGGAATAATGGTTGAATGATTTCAGAAATATGACTATCTTTCTGTACCCATTCGACCGCAGCCAGATGTAGGGCATACCAAGCACTTTCCATTACGGAAACTATCCTAGAAAATGGTAAAGATTTATTATTTGTCCTTGATGTTTGCAAATTTTATACGTACGAAGTCTTGACAGGGATGCGCAGTATATGGACACTGCGAACTATAATTTAGTTACTTATATAGTTATGACTGACAAAGTATGAATACTTACTTGATAGATTCAATGAAGTAACCATGAGAGCGACCTTTAAAAGTTTGATAATGCATCATAGCTCGTTAGTATCTCTAACTTTGTTACTCACTGTGAGAACATGATGTTTGTTCAAAGCTACCTGTAGAAAAAGATCAAATGACTGAATTCCATGTTTCTAATCAAATATCCATTCTTACTTTCGCTCTGACCTGAAAATAATCCGCCAATGAGTGTTCCACTGCAAAAGAAAGATTGAACAGATAGTTAGAAAGATGTACCGCATAGGAAAATATCAATGTTTTACACTGAAGGACAGCCTGGTTGCTGTTTGCCACCATTGACAAAGAAATCTACATGGCCTGATGGATCATCCGATCCTAAACCGAGACCCAAAGCAAGTTCTGTATTCGTATGAATAACATCGATAAACTTCGCATCACTCTGATCAAGGCGTACCGAAGTAGTTTTGCCTTCAAAAAATGGACCGGCCGGATCAAGGCCAGAAATACGAGCCATCTGACGATTGATTTCATATGATGCATACCCACAGGTATGTGCACCGAGGCTATGACCTAGGCGAACAATGAAAAAATTGTTTCATTGGACACCAAAAATGAATGATGACATAGACAAACCGATGCAGTGAACTTTATCGTAGGATAATTGTTTCAATGTTTTCATTTTCTTCAGAAGCAAAGAAATTTCTTTGCCAACTAAACGAGTATTGGCTGCCGCATTGTTATACAATGGAAATTTAGCACCATTGCCCCAATCAACAACAAGCACATCGGATGCTTCGCCCTGAAAAATTTCTAACATGGTTACTAAAACATATTCTATAGTATCTTTTTCTTCTTACATCTTTCAATTTGAGCAACTCTTCGGTCAATCGTGGAATCCAAAGACTATTTCGATTATTAGTAAATCCATGTACGATAATTCTTAACCATTTCGTATTGCTGAATCTTGAGTTAGTAATCGAGCTATCATTCTTATTATATTGAAGAAATTCTGGTTTTGTTGGTGCACTATTTGTGAAGAGAAGAAAATGAGTATTGACCACTGTTGGATCTTGTGGTACTGCTAAGCCAGCATTGTCAAATGGTGGATTATTGTCGAAACATCCAACAACTGGATAGCAAACGGTAGTACCTGGCTCTAGAGTCCCTCCTGATGAATCACTCCAATCCTCCCAATCCTCCCAGCCTTTGTTTGTGGCACCTTTAATAGGAACAATGGCATTATTCACAACATCATCTATGCGTAGTTGATTATCCAGATTGTGTTGCGGTACAATTCGAGCATCAATCAGAAGAATGCACAAGAATAGCAAAGCAGCGTGCATACCTTAATACGAAAGAAATTCATGCTAAGTAATGAAATTCGAAAATAAGAAATGGTTTCTCTTGGTTCTATTTCAATTTAAGTATGAACTGTCTAATGGATTTTTGCATAAAATTTAAAAACTATACTCAGCTAGTTGTGCAACACGTTCAAGAAATTGATTGATGACTGATGTTCATTGTATACATGCTAGAGACTATACGTGTTTCAATATATTTTTACTACGGAATACACGAAACAACCAATGTCAATGAAATCAAAGAATCTCTATTTAGCGAAAAAAATTAACGCAAACTGAATATTTTGCCTCATTTTTAACATTCAAAAATATCTGATAACTGTAATATTTATTTGCGTGATTGTTTGGCATTATTCACAACAAAATATAAAATCAAAATGAAAAAATTTTTAAATTCGACTACCTGCTGTAGGATGCATCGCAAAACAGAATCAAATCACGAAATAACTATGAGAATATTGATCGATTGGTTTTTTTTATCCATGCATATGCAGCACAACATTTAAGAAACCACCTGATATATTTCCCATATCTATTTCAATAACATAATAGGGTGGTTGATAAACACTATGATAAAGGCTCTAGCCTACAGTAGAAGTCGTGTCCTCAGTGTTTGCTTAATCAAACGAGGCAAAAAATAGCATTCAGGTACATTTGTTCTTTCTATAATTAATGCATTTGTATCTTGATTTTCATGATAGAAACCTCTCACACTCTATAAAAATTTTCTTCAAACGGATCACTATTCAAGATATATAATCAGTTTCTAGGCTTCTATTATATGTGGTACTAAATAACTCAATCTTGTCATTTGGATAAGAGATTTCTGATTTTTCAAGTATTGCTTCTGATAGATAATTTTCTCCAGACTTTTATAGTTTTACAGTGGCTTTTACAAACTTTGTCAACCAATGAAAATAGAAACGATACGAGATCTAATGACGAGTGTGGGTGTGCATAACACTCTTATCTTCACCTACACTCACATCCACCCACACCCTCATTCCTGTTCATTAACATCTTACGATGTCTTAATAGTTTTACTCATAATTTCAAATTCCTGTTCGTTTTCGTATTTGATTTCTCTATATTTAAGTTTTCTTGTTAATTGAATTGAATTGGATATTAAAAATAACTTTCATAGCAAAGATACAAGTTCTTTTCCATTATGACAACAGGATTAGCTCTCGTACACAAAACCATTTGCTACATTATTTATTTTTGTATTCTCTAAATTCTGCATGTAGTTTTTTTTAATCTCGTCTAATCTAAGGCTTTTTTTGTATGATAACTATTCCAAAGTATGATACCTTCGAAAATAGTAGAATAGTAGGCAGCACTTTGTTTAACGTTGTTAATTTTATACTTGTAAAATTCTTCTCATAGCCAATAAATTGCAGAAGAAATTCGATACTTCGTGCAGCACTTCATTGTCTTTCGATTGAGGAACCATAGCTTTCCTGAAACGATGCCAAATAGTATCTTGAAAACTAAAATATTGTGTACGGACAACTGGAAACACAAGAATAGTTGACTTTAACAGACACGTAATAAAGGTGGCAAACGCACGAGACATGTGCATTCAACCATGGATTAGAATTCTATAGTTTTTGTTTTTTTTGCACATTCAAAAACTCATTGGTTTGTTCGAATTGATCATTAGGAATTATAGATCGGAAATGACTACCTCAAGTTGTAATTTCAAAAAGGTTGTTATTCAGATTTGATTGTTTACAAACGTGTAAATAATTGATTTCCTCATTTGTCATTTATAGATTCAGCTTCAAATCATCAAATATATTTATAAATATAGAGTCTATAGCTGTTCTAAAATTTCTTGTTAAAATTTATCTGTAGAAATCTAGGATATATCAATACAAATATTGGAATTTGTAACTCTCTCAATAGCAAATGATTAGATAATTTTCTGTGTTTTTTTGAAGGGATTTCACTAAAACACAACTACATACGAAATGCATCAAACTCATATAGCACCTTACTTTTATTGAGATTGATTTGTACTGTTATTTCATGACAGTGTGATGTAACTAAAACCCGCATTAACATAAATCAATGCAAACTAAGATTTATCAGTAAAACTGAACAATTTTTTTGGAGCAAATAGTCAAAATTGAAATGAAAAGCTTTGCTTCTATTGGGTATTAGAATTTTCATGTAGTTTTTTCATGAAGTCTATCTTAAACGAACATGTAACGCTACTCAGCACTGCAGTTCATAGCATAACAAATAAATAAAAAACACATGATGCATTTTCTATGTAGTCGTGTTAATAAATGACTCAAGAATATATACGCATTATCTCTATTTTTCACTTTAAAAAGCTCACAAGAGAAAACTATTCAAAAGAAGTATTTTTTTTTACTTCCTCGAAGGTTCCAAAGTTTAACGCGCATATGTCTGAAAAGGAACATGTTATATTATCTTCGAAAGATCTCGAATTAGGAAGCAACAATACAAGTTACGGTTAATTGATTTTGTTCAAGCAAACAATATTTTAAATTCGGCTAAAAATTCAGCAGCAATGTTCATTAATTTTAGAATAACTTGGGCATATCTCAATGTAAATGCATCTAACTTGGCTGTTGATAAAGAACAAATTAGAATTGTAGATACAAGTCTATTTTGCTATTTTGGCATTCATTGTTCTGAATAATCATACGTCAAACTGAATCATGGTAATAAAAGGATATCAGAACACAAATACAAATATCATGTGTTTATTCTTTTTTGATAAGAATAAATTCAGAGCTCAGTTACTACCGAATGTGAGCTATGAATCAGTTTAATAATTTACAACAGTTTAAAATATTTTAAACAGGATACAGGAATAAATGAATTGATTTAACATTTGTCATTCGATTTGATAACGAAAAACACATTGGATTAATTTCTTTTGAATAAAAAACAAATGTGATTTACGTCAATCCGATGAATAAGAATCGTTGACATATTCTGCTTGCATTTGTCTTTAACAGTTAGAGAGAATGATCAATGATGTTACTTCTGAGTCGTCAACTTTATTTCATATTCTTGGTTCCTTCACTATTTAGCTCTTCCCAAATTAATCTTTATTTGACAGATTGGACCATGGACAACATGAATGACGTTACACTACAGCACAATTGTCTGTACGTTGCTATCTCTATGAACGATGAGAAAAATGCTCGTCAAATCATTTCATATAATATGGGTGAATGGCCATTAAGATGGGCTATATACAAGAATAATTTTGATCAAATTTTTGCCTTTGCCGAGCTTAATCAACTAGAGATCACTAGTCAACAGTTATATATCTTGTCGGCACCAATGGGTATTGTTGAGAGATACCAGTCCTATTTGAATCAACTTTTAATTTCTAATGAAACATCAATGAGTACACAGCTCTTCTATAATTGCACATTGTCATAGTTTGGTCCTATGTGTCAATATTCAATCGATGATTATGATCCTTATCAATCATCATTGAATGAAATAATTTATCAATTGTATTCGCATAAATATGAACCAACTACATTTACATGTTACGTCCATTTACAATGTAATCGTGGTTCGGCTCTATCTTGTCTCGACTGGAGTGAAATTTGTGATGAAAAAATTGATTGTATTGATGGAGGACATGATGAAGAATACTGTTGGCAACTTGAAATCAATGATTGTGGAAATGATGAATATCGATGTAACATTGAACAATGTATACCTTATGCATTCTTTCGTGATGATTCTCTTATTCCTAATTGTCTTGATGCATTTGACGAAGTTTCGAAGTTTCAAGATAAACGTGACAATTGTGATAAAAGTGAACCAACATTTGCATGCGAAGACGTTGTATGTAAGATCAATCCGCAATATTATAAGAGTCCTTTGATGAGCTCATGTGTGAAACAACGTAGTGAGTTACTCTTAAAGGCAATGTTTCTGAACAAGCCAGATTCAATATGTCAGCTGTGCTCTTCATATTCAAGATAAATGGATCAATGATGGATGTTTTTCATTATATCAAGACACAGCATGTGATGAAATCATTAAAAATACTTGTCCAGATATGCTTTATTTGCCATCAATGCCAATTTTGTTTAATCAAGCTTACTTTGTATATACAAACAAGGACGCACAGTTCACGATTTTTTTTTCAGCAGATAAACCTCAATATATCTGTTTCAATGGTCAACTCTATAATCACTAATTTGTGATATATCAATATATCATGTTTAACAATACTATATATTATCGCCCTGAAGATTGTGGATTACATTTTTGGCAAGGAAGAGAAACATGGATTTATCTATATATCACACCATTATTTACATTGTTTCATACATACTATGAAATAGTAAATAATAATACTGCACTTTGCAATAGATCAACCATGTACCAATGTATGAAGTCATCTAAATGCATCTCTCAAAATCGTCTAAATGATGGCATTATAGATTGTTTTTATCATGATGATGAACAATTGAATGTGAACAATAATACTTGTTTATCAGAACGATTCAAAAAACATTTCACATGTATAAAAACAAATCAATGTATTTCTTATCGACTTGTCAACGATGGCACATGTCATTGTAATGAATATGAGAATGGATTATGTGATGATGAATTTTTTGATGTTCACTATTCTCAAACTCATATCTTATTTCAGACAATATGCGATGGTTATACTGAATTGATACCAATAACTATTAATGGACTAAATGAAACAGAATGTGAACAATGGCAATATAATAATACATATACACGTTGTGATGATTTCTGGAATTGTCTTTATAGAGCCGATGAAATTGATTGTGATTCATTATCATTATTAGCTTGTTCTCTTCATCATCACATTTTTTTATCAACTGAAACGAAACGACTTACATATCTATCAATCGAAAAAGCCAATGATGGTAAAATAGATTGTTTTGGTGCCATTGTCGAACCTAAATTTTGCCGAGAAAATCATTATTTACCTTCTGATAACAATTTTTTACTGCAAAAATGACAGCCATAGGACATGCATAGTTTCTGCATATCTCTGTGATCGTCATGACAATTGTGAATATGGAAATGATGAACAATCTTGTGACAACAGTCGAGATTTCACAATCTATGAAAGTATTTGTTTCGATAATTATATCCAGATGAGGTCTGACGTTGAAAAATTTCTTTGTGGACGACTAAAAGATACAACTAAACAACAGCTTGTGTATTTTTCATTCTGTAGTGATCAAAACTCGACTATTAACGTAATAAATTCCAATGAAAAAATGATCCTACAACATTCGTTTAGTTGCCAAACTATTCAACGTTACCATTGTGGTTTTCATTTACGAGCCTGGTTAGACAAAGACAAGAATTTGACAACAACAACGTGTCTTTGTCCACCAAGTTTCTATGGTGATATGTGTTAATACCAAAATCAACGCGTAAGTCACATTATGCAATATCGAGCTTTGTCTGATGCATGGCGAACACCATTTGTTCTCGTGATCATGTTTATCAATGATAGCAATGAACGAACTGTACATTCTCATGAACAATTCACTTATGTACCAATGCGAGATTGTCTAATCAAATTCAATATTTATCTACTCTATTCAACACGGCCCAAAAACCATTAAGAAACTACTCGGTACATATTGACATCTATGAAAAGTTTTCATTAGCTTATCGTGGAAGTTGGCTATTGCCATTGAAATTTCCCTTTTGCCTGTACATCGTCTTGCCGTTCAACTGAATATTCCACACCGTATTGATTATAGAAAAAGTTGTTTAGACCAACAAAGTGTTCATGATCATTTTGTACGTTATTCAAATAATCAGGATGGATTTAGTTTTGGTCAATGTAAACAAGGATGGTCTGGTCGATACTGTGCGATTCCACACATATGCATGTGTTCATCTGATTCTTTGTCTGTTAGCATCTTAGCAAATAATCGATCTTTGTGTATTTGTCCGATTAATCGAATCGGTCCTCGATGTTTGCTCAAAAATACATTATGTGAACTCGATCAAAGAACGACATGTCTCAATGGTGGACAATGCATTCCAATTGATGAACATATTGTATCTGAAAGAAAATTCACCTGTATGGTGTTCGAAAAGTTTTTCTAGAGATAGATGTGAAATAGCGAATAGTAAAATCATCGTCTCATTTCACAAAGATATTCCTCGATCACAAGCCATGTTTGTACATTTCATTCGAATGATCAATAATGCTTCACCTGAACATGCGACTACTTTGAAAACAATACCTGTTCATCAAAAGTCAATTATTATTTCTTGGTTACATCCATTTCATCTTGTCTTTATCGGACTTCTCAATGAAAGTTATTATTTAGTTGTTGTTCAAAAAAACATTCTATCGATCAACAACGATTATTAGGGAAATCAATGCATCGGGTCGTTGTGAACACATTAGTGAGCTATTTAATGAAACTATCATCAAATTACATCTTCATCGCATCAAATATTATCCTGTTCCATGTCAACGATATTCATCGAAACTATCATGTTTTTATGATGATATGCATCTTTGTTTATGTAATGATTATGGTTCACATAGTGTGGCTAATTGTTTCGAATTTGATCATCATATGAAAAGTGATTGTCTTGGTCAAAGTGGTTGCGAAAATAGAACTCAATGCTATCAAGATAGTCCAACTTGTTCACAAACATGCGATTTGTGTCTGTCTAATTTGTTTCTATGTAGTATACGATGTGAATTTAGTACTAGTGGTTTTGGTCTTTCTCTCGATGTCATTTTGGGTCATCACGTTATACTACATCATAGCATTCTAAAGCAACCATGTGCTGTACAAATCAGAGCAGTTCTGACTGTTATCATGGTTATAGTAGGACTAATCAATGGTGTTCTCACTTTGATCATTTTTCAGAGTAAGAAACTACGTGAAGTCGGTTGTGGTTTGTATCTAATAGGATCATCCATCACTACTCTACTGGCAATGACTCTGTTTGGTATCAAATTTTGAATACTTGTCAGTTCACAAATGGCGCTGACAACCAATCGGTTTTTTTTAATATGTACAATGTTTATTAGTTGACTTTCTTTTGCGTATTTGTCTCAGTATGGATCAAGGGTTAAATGGATCTGTAGCTGCCGAGTGAGCAATACCTGCTTTGAAAAAAAAACAAATTTGACAAGAAGAATAGCAAAAAAGTAGCGAAATATGTGATTCTTACTCTTCTTGTTCTGTCAACTTGCACAGCTATTTATGATCCTGTTCATCGACGGCTTTTTGACGATGAAGATAATGAAGATAAACGAATTTGGTGTATTGTAACTTACTCACCTAGTTTTCAACATTGCAATTCAGTTATTCATCTCTTTCACTTTTTTGATCCCATTTTTCATCAATCTTATCTCAGCCTTAATCATCTTGAGAGCAAATACTAGACAAAGAACCATTGTTCAATCTCATTATACCTATCAACGGCTGTTACGTGAACAATTTCATCAACATACTCGTCTTATTATAGCTTCATTTATCTTGGTCATTCTTGCTTTTCCACGTTTGATTCATTTCATCGACGTTTATCTTTTTAGTCTTCATTTTATCATCTAAATTATACAAAGAAGAATTTCGCAAGGCTGTCAAGCACTACTGGAAGTTGATATAGATGTGTTATATATATCTGGCTATGTACATACAGGTTGGTCAAAAGAAGAATATTTCATCTTTGAAACTTTATTAAGAAGATTTATCTCTAATCCATGTCAGCAGTTTGATACTTCCATTTCAATAAGTGAATCAAATGTCTCGGCAAAAGGCACGGTCACATTTCTGATCAATTATAGTACTAATAGACATATCAGTATACATGCCAGTTTTATGTGAAATTCATATATCGAGTTTATAGTCTTTTGGGTCATCTGATGGGATATTTAGTCTTCATTAAAAGAATTTTGACAAGAAAAGGTGAATCAATATAAAAAAAAATATTGATGACATGTACACCAAGTGAGTCATAGTGTTTCCACTAACCATTGAATCAGAGGTAACCAATGAAAAGAAAATTCTTCGAATCGAATATGGAAAGTCTCTATTCAAGACTTTGTCGCACGATTCAATAAATAAACGTTTGATCATCTCATAGCTAGTTTAGTACTACTGGCTAGCAATTATTAATGAATGGTAGATATTTATAGGAACGCTCGTATCGACGGACTTAGAAATATACTCAAGTATTCTACAGCAAAATGATGTAAGAATTATTTTGATGCAGGATGTGTTGTAGCGAGAGATCAATCCACTCATGCTTTCTTTTTGGCTCGCTCAGGTCAACAACTTGATCATCGGGGAAAAGAAGTTGGACGTTCAATTCATTATAATTTCTATATCAAAACAAGAATATTGTTGCTGTTGTATTGTAATTCAACATGTCTTTGTCTTCTCGTGAATGCTAATCTTCTATATTACTAGTTCATATGTTCTGGATTTGAAACTCTGTGAACGCCAGTTGATAGTAACCAAAAAAATGAATATTCGATCATAACGATCTCAAGTTTCTTGCGTGGGCCTCTCAATCGATCGAACAAGAATCAGATATTGGTGTCCGAACGACATCTTTTCTTTATATTAGTGTTACTATCTCGACCATGTTTCTTCGAAACAAGACGATGGAATAGAAAAATTTCTTGATATTCAACATTTAATCAATAAATCTATTCCGATAGACATTGAACATAGTGATGCAATAATCAAATGACACCATTATACCGTGATGAAGCCGATTCTAATCAGAGCTTAGTTTTAATTTTTCGATAGCTCCTACGACGGATTTTGTCTTTAGAATCATGTTTTTATTCTTCTTCGTAATTTTTGGGTTCCATTTTGTCTCACGATTCACCAAACCTGTTTCCTCAAGATTTTATCGGTATCGCACTAGATTGAGGTAGTACACATATCAATCAGGATTTTTTCAAAGTAAGACTCTTTAATCTTTACATATTCATTCGATAGAATACGGCTTGAAACTGCAACAACTTTCGCATTAAAAAAAATAAAGATTGAAAAGCGATATAGTCAAACGATTCATACTTCGCAATGTTATTTTTCTGATTCTGTTATAATGTCATCGCTGCAAAACTTGTATACATAATTTTTTTTTCATGCTGATCTTTTGTACAAAATTGTGCGAGGATCTCTTCTTTTACTATTTGTCAATCAGTCATAAATTTAAAATGTTGCTAATGAATCTATCAATTTATTTCATGATACATCAATAATTGTAAAAACCTTACATCGGGTATCAATCATTCAGACATATGTTAAACCTTGATTGATTGAATTTAGGACTCTAAATAAATTGTCAACCGATTTCATGCTTTATTTATTTTTTCTATGCCTTGTGATGGAGATTTTCGCTCCTTTTTGAAGCTAATGCATCATCATCTAGTAGAGAGATGAAACTGAGGATTTAAAGTAATTGAATAAATATTATTCCATAAAATGACGGCAAGGCCATACATCGAGTGCCTTTAGGGATGAAGAATCCTTAGTCTACAAAGTAAATACAAACTTTTTTTCTCCCTCTGTAATTTCTTCTGCACGTCTGTGCGAAAAGTAAATTACATCATTGGTAACTGCTTATGCGCACGACTATTGTAACACTTTTTTGTCTTTCATTCTTCTTGATTACAAAAAAAAAACTCAGCCACTTCTCCTTCTATCATCTGCAGCATGTAAAAGTATTATTTTGCTTCTAACATACCTACACATCTTTGTCCGACCGCAGATTTCCATGGTTATTTGACTATCATCAATGCACCGTCTAAAAATCATACATACAAGGAACCAAGAGTTGAAATAAAATATGGCAATACATCAGGTTTTTGACGATAGCATCTAGCATTGATACGGATAATTTCAGAAGAATTTGTGAGATGCATTCACGAAAGGAGAAGTTAGAAGAGCAAGTTAGCTTATCTTATAAGTCTTTACACAAAACTTGTCCTTCGCACGTACATTTGAAGTGCAAGGCGACGTATGTCTAATCTTTTTACGGATATAGTTGAGGCATTTTCTTGACTCTAAATAGATATAAAATCATTTATCTAATATTGATGACGATCATAAGAAGCATTGATTTTAGTTATCTAGACTCGGCAATAAATCTATGGTGTATCTGGTCAATTTGTTGAAGTTGATGAGTCAACAGAAGATGGATGCGGTAAGGTTAGAATAGAAGAATGATACGATGACTTGTGCTGTTTCATCTTCTGAACAAAACATCGAAAGTTTACATTTGAACTTTTCGACTTCTATTTTATGTGATACTGACGTTTTGGATGCGTGTGTTCAGCACAGTTAGTTCTTGTTTCCGATTTTTACTAATGTGTAGATAGAAAGCTTAAACTCTTATTTGTTAATATGAGATACAGAGTAAGCTAAAAATTAGATTATTCAATGTTTGATACTTAAGATTCGATGTTACAAGGAGGAAAAAATGAAGTACAAAATGAACTTTAGTGAACATTAGGAATCTACGACAAACACTAAAACCTACTTCATTGAATGAACATATCTTGATCCTCAGTACAATGGTTTGTGTAATGTGCTATTGAATATTATAAGCTACACTTCATATGATAAATGAGCAATTTCTTTTTGTTTCTTTTTCAATTTATTTTACGAATATATAGAAACGTCAGGGTTCACGATATGACTACCAAACTAAGACAGAATTGCCGAGAGTTTAGTTTAAGACTTATGTGTCACATGTCCTTTCACAATCTTCTAAGCAAAGGACTTTTTTGAAGAAAAGTCAATAAATAATTTGATCATTCGAAGCGATGTACTAAACTCTAGTATTTTGACTCAATTAAGTCTAATAGAAATTGTTGTAAAATTTCAACTAACTTAAAGGTTCTTCTTTGTTCAACAAAAAAACATATCTTCAAATCATCAGTTCGTTTTATGTACTTTGAGTTTGTTAAAGGACACTGTTCATGTAGACAGCAATTGACGTCCGAATTGATGTACTTGATTCTTCTCCTGACTCCATTACCGACGATATCTGCAATTTTTTAGCTTGTATTGTGTGATTGTCCACTCAATTTAGATCGATTTCATCTCATGGCAATAAGCTTATTTTTGAAATAGGCAAAAATATGCACAAAGACAATTATGCAACAGTGACATTGCGCTAAAAATTTCTTAATTACTTATAAAATACATTAGAATGCCTTATAAAAATTTTGTTTGCATTCACACTCATTAAAGAACACACTTTTTATTAGTTTGATATAATATTTTAAAATCCCAATACATAGAAATAATCTTGTTTAGTTTAAAGCGCAAAAAGAAAGCATGCTATTCATCGAAACGCAATCTGTTAAAAAATAAAAACGATTCAAAGTTTAATATCATTTGTTCTGTACTTGTGTGTGAGGGCATGCAGGCTCATATATAATTACAAATGATGTCTCGACCGATTCCACGTAATACAAACGTTTGAAATTCTTTATAGTTTAATTCATCATCAAAATTCTGGTCAGCCTTTCGTATATATTCACGCAGAACTGTTGCATCAATTGTTTCATTGAGAATCGGCAAGATTGCGCTGAGTTCCTTCATATTAAGTGTCGTCGATCCATCTCGATTCAGAATCGTAAATGCACGTTTCAGTTCGTTATCTTTATAATAACCCATAATGATTGGACGTATAGCATCGACAAATGCATCAAATCCTATAGGCCGTCCTAGTTTACTAATAAGCGATTGATATTGGTCTCGTGTTATGCTCCATTCATATGATCGATAACGTTTTTCCTTGTTATGTCGAGTTAGACCAGATAATGTTGGTACTGAACTCATTGTAGTACATTCATCGAATTGAAACTCAATCTTTAGAGTTTCTCCAAAGCGATTGCGATGTACAATTTCTGTTACTGTATATTCGACATCCATTTCGTTATAATAAGAATAAACACGTAATCGCACTATCGTGGTAAAAGTACACTGCAAAGCAAGAATGCTTTTTTTTCAAATTATTTTTTGATTTTGCCTCGCAACCAATCGTTGAAAAAAAATTAAGCTGTTCTGTCCCTGTATTAAAGGTTTTTTTCTTACACAATCATGTTTATAATACCTTTCGCAAAATTTGCTGTTGTGTAGAAACGTATTTCACCTTGCTCATATTTTATGTATCATGAAAACATGTCCATTCATTAATTGAAGAAAAACAAACCTCCGTTGCTATATTTTATGTTCTTGAGATCGAGACATATTGTTGATCCCTTCCGAAAGTCAAAGACATCTTGCATATGTGGTGTGCATGTGGATGGGGGAGGTGAAGGTGTAGGTAGGAATGAACGAAGGCCCACATTCATCCATACACTCATTCACTCAACAGCATTTTACTCGTATAGGAAACTAAGCGAGTACTATGCATTACATTTGTACAGAATCGAAATTTATGATCAGAAGAAGATTTAATGATGTTGAATTTAGTCCCTTCGCACAGATTTCTTTTCAATTCAGTACATCATAAATTCTACTTATGTATTGAGATAGACTATCCTTTGAACGATTTTGTCTATGGATAAATATGCGGCATCGACTGTTAGAATCAGAGTCAAAAATGATTCGATTGAGGACTTGTCAATATTAATTCTCAACTCAATGGCACTGATAGAGTGTAGATGTGGGTGCTGTTTTATAATGTATGCTAAAACCCACACCTCCATACTATTCTTTGAATTGATTTGATTTCTTGACTTTCTAGTGTTTTATGGACTCGTTGGATTCCTCGATTCGCGAGGTCATGACAAATCTCAAATTGGTACCAATTTTCACTAAATGTCTGATCGCAGATATCTGATTTTTAAGAAGGAAATCAGATATTTACTTTCACATACGATTAATAAATATGGTCAGACAAACAGGTATCAGATATTTACTTTCAATGTGAAAATTATTCTTCAAATATAACATATGAAACATCATATGATACCTATAATTTTAGAAAATTCTCAGAAACCAGATATCAGATATTTACTTTCAATGTCAAAATTTGAAAATTATTCTACAAATATAACACATGAAACATCATATGGTACCTATAATTTTAGAAAATTCTCACAAAGCAGATATCAGATATTTACTTTCAATGTCAAAATTTGAAAATTATTCTTCAAATGTAACATATGAAAAAACATATACTACGTATAATTTTAGAAAATTCTCAGAAACCAGATATCAGATATTTACTTTCAATATAAAAGTTTGAAAATTACTCTCAAGTATAACATATGAAACATCATATAGTACATATAATTTTTAAAAAATTATGAGAAGGCAGATAGGGTGTGGGTGTAGGTACGGGTGATTTCCTTCGTAATACACACCCGCACCCACACCCACCCACACCCACACCCACACCCACACCACCCACCCACACCCACACCCACATCCTTTTTTACTTTTGACTATCTTATAAGTAGCTCTTTTCAGTTATAACTATCAGGATAACAAAATATAGCAGATAAATCAAAGACAACGTATTTCAAACGATATTGTGTAGACTAATGGATCATAACATGCACACAAGAAATATGCTCAGATTTTTGTCTTATGGTCAATTTTGTAAGTGCGCAGAATTTGATTGATTTCATTCTTTAATAATGGTGTTCAAAAATTGATTTTGAAAGTAAATATCTGATATCTGTTTTCTGATGATTTTTTTAAAATTATAGGTGCTATATGATGTTTCATATGTTATATTTGAAGAATAATTTTCAAATTTTCATATTGAAAGTAAATATCTGATATCTGCTTTCTGATACTTTTTTAAAATTATAGGTACTACATGATGTTTCATATGTTATATTTCAAGAAGAACTTTCAAATTTTGACATTGAAAGTAAATATCTGATATCTGCTTGTCTGGTCAGCATAAATATAAGTGGTAGGGTTTTAATGATTCAATAGACATTTGTTTTTAATTAAGTTGTAGAAGACAGTTAGTACGATGATATCAACTCAATGTTTCTCATTATTTCTAGTTAGTAGTATTCTAAAAGTTTTGAGAATTTTGAAAATTTGAAAATTTTGAAAATTTTGAAATTTTCAAAATTTTGGCATATAAATTTTGAAAATTAGTAACAATTTGATATTTGTCACTCCTTGCAATATCTATTTTCCATTCTCGGATTGACTGCAATCAGAAATATAATATGATGACAATGATTTATAGAATTGATCTTAATCATTCGAACTAGAAAACTTATATTTCGATCATTCACTAACTCATTCAACAAGAAATCAGTCCATTCGAGAGTATTGCTCTGATGACTGACTGTAGCTGCCAAAAATTAAATTACTCGGTCACTTATTGCAGTATGGGATTGTGTAAGAAAAGTTAATGTTGTACTTGGTTTTTATCGTTTCAGCAAGATATCTCTCACTGTCATCTGTAATCGCATTCGAATTTAATGATTCTTATCCAACCAAAGTTTCTGTAATATAGTATTGTTTTGTAATCCTAACACTGTAGTTAATACATCTTGTGATGCCATCATATTATGTTCTACATGAAGGTCTGTGCATTTTTTAAGGGGCAATGACCTCTTTGATGATGAATTCGATGTCTTTATCAGTCAATATCTGTTCTCTGAAATCAACTTCGAAAACGATTGAACATTTATTTAATTGATTTGCTAATTATTAATTATGAAAGGGTGAGGGTATAGAGGTTTGAATCTCTTCAAGTTGAATAATGTGAAGCTCGTTGTTTGATTGAGATTTGCGACGACTTTGAAATATGTAGCGACAAGAAACAAAATTTCGCCTTCTCTAAGGTAGCATGAATATTGATGAGTATTTTTTCCCGTGTTAGATGTAATAGAAAATAGAATTCGAAGTCTAACTTAACTAAGAAACTCTTCAATAGATTTAACGTATGATGAACATAATGAAAATGCCGGTCATACACATGTCTCATCCTTGACATATTCTCCACTTACATTCGCTTTGATTTCACGATTAACAGTTTGGCCGTCGAAGGTAAAAAAAGCAAGTTTCCATTTCTTTTCTAGTTCCAGAATGAAGCGTTTTCTTCAAAATCTTCTAAAATGAGAGTGCGCGTTCCAATTCAAACGTATAGAGTATAATTGAAGCAGATTCAACAGTGAAGAGACCATTTGTGGGTGTCAGACAAACATATTTGACTTTCGAAACCACTTGTTGAACATTTTAAACAACAGTGATGAGAAGTTCAACAGTTGTTTTAAGTGAAACCAAAGGTTTCTCTTGAACATCGTGGACAGGTTCAAGTATAGTTGTTCGTAAACTCTCAACATCAAAATATCACATAGGAATTCGTTTTTGCGTTGCCTTCGAAAGGATTATGACTACTGTTCAAAGTTTCAGTTCCTAAAAAAATTAAGTTAGCATAGAAGTACAGTTGCACAACTTGTTTCGAGTATTATTGTTGTTCCCATGTGAAAAAGATAAGCGGAATAATCAGATCAAAATCGATTAAAAAATGATTAAAAATCGATTATAATCATACACCTTTAATCGATTTTTAATCGATTAGGAATCGATTATAATCACAAATAATCAAAAAAGTCAAATTTTCATTGATTATTCCTATTATTTTCGATTATAATCGATTAAAAGTTCCAGAAAATAATTGATTATAATCGATGAAAATTTGACTTTTTTGATTATTTGTGATTATAATCGATTTTAATCTGATTATTCCCCTTATTTTTTTCACATGGGTTATTGGCTGCCAAAATATAGTTAATTGAGATGATTCAAATTGTTTTTACTCTTAATGCGATCTCATAAGCTGGTTCTCTGTCATGGATTCCAAGAAAATAACCGACTAAGTTCACCCAAAGTGAAATATTTATTTTGATTGAATGCAAAGATCCTTTTTTATCATACTGCACCACTGTTACAACTTATAATGCACTACAGCGCGTCAATGGTTTTTATAAACAAGTTCAAGAAAAATCAAAAAATAAAATTAATGATTAATGAAGATTTGTTCTAAGTGACTGCAATTCCATTCGTCATGTTTCGAACAATAATACCGACAAAAACAAAGTTGAATACTTTCATATCACGTTTTTCATTCTCAACTCGTTAAAGAAATCTCAAATAGAATATATTCCATGGACTGGTAATATCGTGCAGAATATCATACTTGTTAAACAAGACCCAATTGAACAAGATTTGCTTGAACTCCCGATAGAAAAATATGATTAGACGAGAATTGGACAACGAAAATAGATGACTGGTTGAAGGTAACACATGAATTATTTACTTAAAATAGTTTCTCAAACATAGGAGGATAATTTTTGACATATGAGCATAAACGTGTAAGCAGACATACGCACATATACACACAAAATCATTCTATTTGATGTGACCTTTGATTCAGTCGAAGCAATAAACTTGTTCCATTATACTTTTTCTCTTTTTTTTCTACTCCATCGTTCTTCACCGGCTCGCCTCAATCTGTATTTTCAGTATTCTTGAGTGCTTCCCAATCAAGTAATGCCAAACACAAACACAAGCTTCATGTGCGCTTTTATTTAAATGGTGATGACTTTATGCTGCATAATTTTTCATGAAATCATGACAAGCCAATAAATCAGACATTTCGTTTCATCGTTCGATTGGTTTTTACAGGTGAAAGCCTTGCAAATAATCATGTTTGGCTTTGCCTTATGAATATGGCATGATTAATCTGTATTAAAAGCTGGAATAATTTCAATATTATTTATCATCTACGGTTGCTTTAGAAAAAGGCCCAAAACAAGTGTATTGCGCATGATTTTATGCCTAATTACGTTTTTCTCACGCTTACTATTTCTGTACGTATATATTTACATATGAAGAAATATTTTAACCGACTGAATAAGTCTAATAATATATCAGCGACACTTTTAATACACACATGTAGTCGAGTTTTGATCCTGCTGATTTTACTATGATATTATTCATTTTTAGAAGCTTGAATAACACAGATATTCCTCAAAATTTGTGCGTAAGATTTTGAACTGAGAATGATATTGAATCATCAATGGGTATCGACATGAACATGACATTTACCAGACATTTTAGTAGGTGAAGATGATGGTGATTTCACTCTTTTCGAGAATCATATAATATGTTTAAAGTTGTAATCGCTTATTGATAATGTATTTTGTTGACTATACTACTCTTACTTTCTTTGGTTATCAATGAACAAATAGAAAAGAAACGTTATGGTTCAACTGAGAATTGAAACCATCGCTGAATAATGATTCCCAAATTCGTATCTTAACCACTGAGTTATCGAAACACGATAATCATATAGTATCATAGGCAGAAAGAATGATACTACTTTGCAAGTTATCTTTTGACCAGTCTTTTCGAATTCAAAGGTTTTATTTAATTCGTGAAAGATGCATAGTTTTCTCTAGTTTTAAATGTCATAATTAGATTAAGATATGTTTTCATCGTCTTTACACTAAATTTAAATTACCACCGCGCTAAAAGTCTTTGTCAATTCATTGGAAAAGAAAAGTTCTATATTTTCATAGCCGTCTTCCTAGTGCAATTCAAACAGAGCATTAAAAAACAAGACTCAATTGTCATTTACTGGAGTACAAAATTATATTTTGAAACGAAGCTGTATGAGCGCTAAGATAGAGCACAAGAATTAGATCGTTATTAGTATTTCTTCATTCACTTCGTAAAATTCTACAACCTTCGATATGACAAGAATTATTTTTCGAACTCAACGCTTTGAAAAAATCCTTCAAACCAGATACCAGCTCACTAAGTATAAAGATATTTTTACTGTGTTCCATTTTGAAAAGCAGTGTAAATTTAATATACAATACATCAAGATTCAAGTAGATAATCAGAACGATGCAGTCTCTTTCAAAACTCTGAACAATTTTTTTTGTTCAAGAAGTTCTAGGGTAACAAAATATTAGTTGAAACTCATACTGATATTTCATTTAGGCACTGAAGTACTATGTAGTGATGTGCAATCACCTACCAGTGATCGAAATTTTAATTATATGTCTTCTGTTCATGGGGAAAACGCAATCTTTCAGCGAGTTCAAAATGGTGACGAATGAAAAGATTTGTCTGGGTATTTGATCAATATACACTTTGCTCGTCGAGTTTTATTCGTTTACTATTCACTAATGTTGTTGCTAAGTATCGATTCTATTACAAAGCGTGGACAAGTATTATCACAGGACAGTATCAAGGTATCTTTGAAAAGAACTTACAATTTGCTATATGATCAGCTCATGCTGGCTGACATTGTTTCTATTCATGGTAATTAAGTACTTGTTGGCAGATCAAATTTGTCAGATATTCGAAAAAAATTACGCGCAATCAATCAGTGTTGGTTACTGCAATGATATTTGTTATGTGGTAAACAATAAATTTACATCGACAAGCAATTACAGGACATTGAAAACTAAGAGGTCGATGTTTGGGTCATGAATTTTAAGAACAATAGTGTTAATGTTCAACTTTTTGTCCAAAGAGGTATTTAAATCATTCTTCATGACACGATATGCACATGTGTAGCAGTTAACGGGAATCAAATTAACTTAAGAGTTCAACTTGAACAGAACGAATACCATCAGTGCAAATTTAGTCTTGAAGTGACATTGACATCAAGAAGTCAGTGAGCAATGTCAGAACATTAAGACAGAAAAAATGAAACCGTGCGTTTCTTTCATTAAATAAGTGAATAAAAAAAAACTTTACATGAAAGTGTGCAATTCGATATTATGAGAGACAATAGAGAGAGCAAATTTTCAGAAAAAGAAACGTAAAAATAAGTAAGAGAAGTTACCATTATACTGACGGGGAACGGAAACTTTATGAGTTTGACTATTTCCGTCCAGGAACTAATATTAAATGAAAACAACTACTTTTTCACAATTAATTATAGATTTTTGGAGTTAGCAAATTTGATTTGATAGGTATTTTGTTTGAATTTTGAAGTCGATTGTCTCGTTCAAACAGCAATAAAAAGATGATTTGAATTGAGCTTTTAACAATATAGCACCACGTTTTCATAGTAAAGGGATCCAAATGTATAGTTAGTTGTTATGCTTCTAGGAATGAGGAAATAGATTTCAAAGTTTTTCTAAAATGGCTATAACTTTGAATTCCTCGATTGCATATACCTAAAATCGAGTGTAGAAAAGATCGTTGTTTTCTTGTCATACTATTTCTTGGTCGAAAACAATCTAACTCTCTGAATTTCTGTCATCAGTTAGTTGGTAAGGTAGCTGCTTGGTAACAATAACAAACATCTCTATTTACAAATCAAGCCTATTCTATTTCATTGTAAGCGGCTCTACTACGAATTTAACTATTTGTCCTTATGTTGTGTTTGACACGCTACACAATTGAACGATTCATTCAGAAAGATATTCAACTTTTCAACGACATATTTCAAAAAATCAATCTAACCTTTCCGTTCAATTATTTCTTAAAATGTACCAATTGACATAAAATCGCTTTTAAATGTGTGAGAGATGAAACAAAGTTTTAGTTCCATCGATTTTTATATGAACGATTTTATTTTGCCATGTTGTAATACACGATGTTGATACTGCGTTACGTCACATTGAGGGTGAGTGTGGATGTGGACGGGGATCGATATGGCTCTCTCTATGCCTGTGAGTGAACTGAAGTTTCACATCCACATCCGTCAATGTACTGTTTCTATACTAATGCTCGTCTTCATTATCAGTGTTGTTAGCACTCTGAGTCAATCGAAAAAAAAACGGAGTTGATTAATTACAGTCGGATTATGGAAGCGAATAAACAGTATGCAGCAGCAAACATAAAAAGAGTGCAACTCACGATGACACATCAATATTATTTACTCATAATTTCACCATACTTCTGTTTCTTACTTTACGACAAAAATGGATGTAATAGAAAGACGCAGATGTAAATCATTATGCAAATATGTCTAGTGAAGTGGTGGAAACCATTTTCGGTTGTGGATTGCTAATGTATGCTCTGGTAAAATCGACGCAATAAATTACTATGATGTCAGAGTCATTATGAATCATATCTTAGCATTGACACATTGATTGCTGCTATATTTAGATATTGAAATAGGTCAGAACAAAAATATATTCTCCGAAAACTAAATTACATCCTTTCTCATGACTATAAAAAGCATTTACAAAACTCCATTTTCATGTTACGTTACACTACATTTACAATGAATACCGAATTTCTTTGTTTGTTTTTGTCATCTGTCTAGCGCAATTCAATTGTGGTAAACTGTTTTGTATTAGATAGTTAACATGCTTATCAAAATATATGAATTATTCTTGTAGCGCAACTAACGAGCGATTTGTACAAATGCGTGGCATTGACAGATCCTCATATGCAAACTTGGCATCTCAACGGTCAAAATGGTGGAATCTACAAGGATTGTTTTGGTGAGGGCCTGCACGATCTTGTGATCAACAATTATGTCGCATTCAAGATTCGCGTGCAAAGAAAATGGATTATCGAAGTAAACTTCATCCAATGTATTGTTTTTTTTTCTCTATTTTACTCTTTCGTTATAGTTTGATTTGATCTTTTTCAACGGTTCAAGTCTCAAACCCATATGCACGATTGTCTCTACAAACTTTCAAGTGGCGCCTAGTGATGACTGCAAAGACAATGGTAAAGAAAAAATAACACTGTAATGTATTTGGAAAAAATACATTTATTTCAGGCATTGTTTATGGTTTTTTTGATACGATGTCTTCATGGGCGGTTACCGTTACTTATCTTCAAGCAGGCTTCTCAATGGTCACCACACATGCTGTATGTTTAAATAATTATATCTGTTGTGTTAGAAGTTTTGAAGGATAGTGAATAAGAGTAGATCTGAGTAATAAATGGTGTCATGAGTATGAGCAGTTCAGAATCATTCAGAAAAATATAGAAATTATCAACATAGTCATTTGCAGAATGAAATATGA
Source organism: Rotaria sp. Silwood1 (assembly GCA_905250075.1). Taxonomy (NCBI): domain Eukaryota; kingdom Metazoa; phylum Rotifera; class Eurotatoria; order Philodinida; family Philodinidae; genus Rotaria; species Rotaria sp. Silwood1. The sequence continues at coordinate 90,296 of CAJNOP010000307.1, forward strand.
CTAGATATGCACACTAGCATGTATACTATACTGGTCTACCAGTATTACTGATATTCATTATATTCGACTGCTGCATCTCTATGTATGAACTATTTCTTACATGAATCCAAATTCGATCAAGTAGATTATAATACTAGTCACTTTGTTCAGACGGAGCATCTTTTGATAAATATAATTAATTGGATCATTTTTCTGCATCGTTTTTATCAGATGCAATACATTTTACAACTATAAATGCAACTTTAGCGCAGTCAACAACGAAAACGAAGGGAAGAGTGTCTTGTTTGGTTGATTATATTCTATGTGATAGAGATCTTCATTGTTATAGTTATAATTTTGAGACTATATAACTTTTATAGTGAGATCTTAACTGTTGACACTACCGTAAATCTATCTATAGGATCGTCGGATTTTTATTGGCATTTGAGTCAATGTTTTATCTTGATGAGTAAAAAAGATGATGAGTCTTATTAATAGGCTCTGTACATGAGTCTTTTCAAGTGTTTGTTTTACTGATTATCGAAGATAAAAAAATTAAATGGTTTTGTAAAACACGATTGTTAACAAGTACTGGTGTCTACAAAAAGAAAAGTGAACGCATCTTCTGTTCCGGTTGTCTTGTAGATCGGCACAGACATTTTGACATACTGGCTGTTCGGCCCAGTCATGGGCTGTAATAAACGTAGTAATAAATTACGTTGAAGATTGAAGCAACTCAATCTTGTTTCATAGCTTAATCCTACACAAATTGCTTTGAAAGATTTCTTTTATAAGAATCATAGGTTACAAACTAATAAACGGACCAATGAAGGTATTGGTTTTTTGTTTATTAATACTACATTAGAAAAATGATTCCATAAAACGCTTTTAGATATAACTTTGCTTTCCTCGTTCAAACGCCCGTAATGAAAAATATATTCTAGATTTTTATCACTAGAAAACATCATTATTTGCCTGAACACCTAATGATTCACAAAATCAATAGGTAAAACAAAAGAAGAAGAGATTAGCAAGACTGTCTTCTTAGTTTTATAATTTGTCGTAAGGTGGTGTTCAGATATCATCAATCATTAGCACACTACTAAGTAAAATTTCTTCCACTAAACAACAAGCCTATTTTTGACAGAGGGATACCAATCCAAGTCATCTTAATATCAATGTGTTTCAAACAAAAGCTCTGGCTGACGTATCAACTGGTATTTGCACTGGTCCATCATGCGGATCAAATAATCAAACATCACCGGAGCCGCCAGTGCCGCAACAGCAAACGATCACGCCAGAAGAGGCCGAACAGATTTGTAAGGTGTACTTGAATAATTATTTGGACAAGATCAGTCGACAAGGGTCGGATCGGCGAAGCCTTTTGCAAAACAGCACAATTGAAATGGTTTATAAAGCATGCCTTTATGATGTTGTCGACACTGGCATTCCTGGAGTAAGTTAGTCGAGAAATATTTCTGAAATTTTGAATGTTATTTAGGCTGCTGCTGGTGGCATGGAAATACTGATGGTAGAAGAACTCATAGCGAATGTTACCAGATTGGATGAAATTTACACTAGCGTCAGTATTGGTATCTTGAGAGCACTGGGAGAACTTAATAATGTTACCGCAGAGTCTGAGATCGAAGTTCAAAACATACTCAACGACACATTCACGGTAAGTCTCATATTAAACGAAAATGAACTAGATTCGTATTATCGATCGTTTGCAGACGGAAATGTCAACAACAACTGACACTACTACTGCTATCACGACGGCTTTCGTCATCAACACATCGACCATTACGTCTGAGAGTTCATCAACTACTCGTAAGAAGAAACTATATTTGTGTCGGACATGTTCTAATTACCAGCAAAATTTGAGCATGTTAACATAAATTTTTATTTCTCTCACACTCTAATTGATCGTCTACGGTTATAATCGAATCCGCAGATATTTTTGTATATCCCATCACACATCTACTATTTTTTTGGTCAGTATATGCGCTGGCATATTCAAGATCTTAGAGAGCATAGTCAATATTTGCGATTCATATACGATAAAAAAGCTAAACAACAATCAAGGAATTCGTTTTTCGTTGCTTTTTTCAGCAGATCCAATCGGATTCGTCAATAGTTACGACAGGTAGACAGAAATCTAGGGTTAAGAGTAGCTTACCCACCATGAAATATTATGTCAAAATTAGCTGGTTCTCTCTATTTGACGTCAACTTTAATACACGAAGTATTTTTTGTAAAGTTTCGCTCGGTCGGTTGATTTAGTACTCAACACTTTGATGAAGACTCCTTGAGTTCACTTATTATTCATCTTTAAGTTAATTTTCACTCCGGATTTGACTAAGAATTATTATTAGTTCATTCTACTAAAAATAATCTTTCTGCAAATAGATATGAAATCCAAATACAAGACACGATAAATATAATTCGATTGTATGGAAGAGCACTTTTCCATGTCTTCCTTTCTTTTTTTTTAGCTAAAATATGTTCTCCACCGTGTAGTCCATATCAACAATGTGTATCTGGTGTATGTGTCGGACGGGGAACATTATCGTTTACACTGACATGGAGTAGACCAGGTGATGGGGATATTGTTGTCACGATCCCTAATGGAAATACAATAATGTACAATCAACGAGGCCCCACTATCCAAACTAATTATGGCCAGTTAGATGTCGATGACCGAACAGGCACAGGTCCGGAAAATGTTTATTGGAATTTCACAGAACCTGCTCGTGGTACTTATTTCGTCTGTTTTCAACAGTTTTCATTCAACTCATTCGCCACTCCAACTAATCCAATAACAGCTGTAGTTGAAGTGAAACAGGCCGGAGAAATACTGCAAACATTTAGAAAAACATTCACACAACGTATACCAGTTCCTTTACTAGATAATTGCCGAGGAACGTATGATACCTATTTGGGATCCATTGTTTATTAAAAAAGACATTCTGAGTAAATACACATTGTTCACTTGATTTTTATTTTAATCAAGAATAAATAAATAAAAGAATACAAGCAATTTGGTGGATCTTCTAGCACTGTAACATGTCATGAAAAAAATATATGCTTCAAAAATGAAAATTTTCGAGTTTCTAGTGGTTGAGCCAGCAACTTTTTGTCAGAATGAAAAACTAGAAAGGTCAATGACATCTTAGTACACGGATAGCCAAATCTTTATATTAGTTTACAAGAAGAAATAAGGAATTTTTCAAAATTTGTTGATGAATCATATTATTCGTTCAATATATTCGCGTCTTGCAAGCGTGCTCATTGAGACTTCCTCTCTCCCACAGACAGTGACAGATATGTTGCCATGGTATTATATTATTTTCAACTACGATGTTAGTTCCTAAACGGAAAAGTCTACACTCTAGAAGGATAAATTAAAACAAAAAATGTATGGATGTGTCTGTCTGTAACATGTTTCTTAAACAATGAGTGAAGAAAAACGTTTTGCATGTATTTCATGTAACTAAGGATTCAGAACGTGTCGAATATGACGACAAGAGATAGACTTGTTTGTACTCATTTGAAACGTTATAAAATAAGGATGAATCCAACAGAATTTTTTTACCATTACAGTAATCACGTTTCAAATTTCGTGAAACATGCACGGCTTATAAAGTTTTTCTGCGCTAATTATTGTTGTATCAAAATATTGTAGGTTAGCATTAAAAAAAAACAGACAAATAACTGACATATTTTATATCAATATTCTGCAAAAATGTTGATTATAAACAGGAAGCTTTTACGTTGCTTCAATGGTCCTTCAATTTGATATTTGTTTTATAGAAAATTTTTTTAAATATTTGAATAGTTCGGTCGAAAACGCTCAAAAAAACACCTAAAATCCGTTCAATAGTTGTATTCTTTTCATCCAACGACACAATATTCTAGTCTAAAAATTTTGTTCCATAACTTGAACGACAATGATTCTGAATTAACTGTAGTTTACAATAGATGGACTCTCTGGATTCGATATGTCTATTTTATATTAGAGATTAACATTAAAATGCAGTGAAATAATAATCGAAAACGAAACCTAATGCATATCTCATCAAACAAAATTTCTAATCATTCCTGATATTCTCTCTTTAGTGAAATATTGAAATCATCTATTTGAAATTTTTCACTTTTCGTATATTGTATTAGCACCACGAGACTAAAAAACACATATGAGTTCCATATTTCATTTCGAAAATGACTCCACTATCAAGCTGTTTGATAAAGTTTAGCGAGATAATTTTGAAACATTATCACTTGAGGGTGATCAACGCCAAACATAAGACGGGAAATATCAACAGCACGTGTTTCGTATTTGATTGCCTCTTTGTATAGATGAAGATCTTCGAATACATGTGCCATGTTATGGTAGGTTGAGGCTAGCGATGGATGATTGGGTGGAAGAGCTTTCTGCTGGATTTCAAGCGTTCTCTTGTAGTATGATAATGCAGTTGTGTTGTCTCCTATTGATCGATATACCAAACCAAAATTATTGTAGGTTATAGCCAAATCGGGATGATTGGGTGGAAGATATTCTTGTTCGATGGCAAGTGTCTTCTCATAGTATGAGAGTGCACTTGAATAGTCGCCCATCAATCGATACGCCTCACCAATGTTATTGTAGGTAATGCTCAATGATGGATGATGTGGTGGAAGAAATTTCTGTTTAATATCTAGTGCTTTTTGATAGTACGAAAGTGCTGTTGAGTAGTCTCGTATTGAATAATACACTACACCAATGTTACTGTAGGTTGTAGCAAGCACTGGATAGTTTGGCGGAAGACCTTTTTCTATGATTTCAAGTGATTTTTGATAGTATGAAAGTGCAGTCGGGTAATCTCCCATCGATTGGTGAGCCAAACCAATGTTATTATAAGTAGTAGCCAACGATGGATGATTGGGTGGAAATGCTTTCAGCTCGATTTCAAGCGCTTTTTGCAAGTATAATATTTCAGTCGAGTAGTTCCCCATCGATCGATGCACTTGACTGATGTTATGGTAGGTAATAGCTAGATGGGGATGATTAGATGGAAGAGATTTTTGTTGAATATCAAGCGCCTGTTGTGCGTAACTAAATGCAGTCGAATAATTTCCCATCGAATGATAGGTAAGACTGATATTATTGTAGAGAGTAGCGAACAATGGATGATAGGGTGAAAGAATTTTCTGATTAATTTCTAGTGATTTTTGATAGTATGAGAGTGCATTTAGGTAGTCTCTCATCGACCAATGCAACTCACCAATGTTGTTGTAGATGACAGCCAGTGATGGATGATTGGATGGCAGAACTTTCTGCTGAATTTTAAGCGACTTTTGAACATATTCGAGTCCAATTTTGTATTCTCCCATCGCATCATAAACCAAGCCAATGTTGCTGTAGGTGACAGCAAGCCATGGATGATTAGGTGGAAAAACTTCCTCCATAATTTTAATTGACCTTTGATAGTAGGAGAGTGCACTCAAGTAGTCTCCCATTGATCGAAGCACTTGTGCAATATTATTGTAAATACTAGCTAGCCATGGATGGTTCGATGGGAGACATTTCTGTTGAATTTCAAGTATTTTTTGTAGATAAAAAAGTGCAGTTGAGTAATCTCCCATGCCATTATATAATTCAGCGATGTTGTTGTACGTATCGATGAGCAATGAATCATTGAATGGAAGAATTTTCTGTCTAATTTCAATGGTTTTTTCATAATGTTTGAGTGCAGCCAAAATATCACCCTGTTCTTGAAGAATGTATCCGAGCTGTCCGTGGACAAAGGCAAGTTGTTCTAAATTATCGTCGCATGTCATTTTCAGTTGTGTTTCGTAGACTTTTTCGGCTTTGGTCAATTCGCCCATCCTAATCAATAACTTGCCGAGTCTATTTAATCCAGTCGTTTCTTGTATTTCACTTCGCATGTGTTCGGCAAGGCGTTTGAGCTGTTCATCATTATCACTCGTCAATGTTAACGTCACTTCCCATAGTTTCTCATCAATTTGTTTGATCTCACCAATTCTAAATACAGTATGCATCGAAAAGAGAATTTCTTTTTCTGTATCACTAAAATAGCTAATATTATCCAACGAAGCGAATGGAGAGGATGAGATCGATGGATCAATTTCTAATCGAAAGAGAATTCCAGTCAAATCAGGATGATATCGAGCACTGTCCGCGAAAGCTAATGAAACTTCTCGATCAATACTTGTTGACAGAAAATTATTGAAAGAGAACAGACCACCCTGGTTTGTCTTCATTTTCTCAAAGTCAATATTTGACATGCCTTGACCTCTGTAGATGATCATTTTCCCGATTTGTTTTGTCACTGAATGTACTTGTTCAATTTGTTGGTGAAGATCTTTTACGTAAAATCCCATTGTGATAATAATATCAATATCTTGTGTTCTGAGAGCTTTATTGAGAATCGAATAAATAAATGAATGTCTAGTATACCACCAAATAGGCGAATGTAGATGATAGTCTCGTTCGAATTCATCGATTATACATAGTTGAAAATTGTTGTCAGCATATAGGACACGGCAAAATTCGATAAATTCTTTCTTTGCCTTGTCATCATATTTCATTTCAAGTAGGGTCTCTTTGAGCAATTGTGAATACATAAATGATTGATCGAGTTCATTCAAATCAATAGTAGAAGAAGCAGAGACAATACTGATGGAAGTCAAATTCTGTTCGCATTGTCGAGTATTTCGTTGGAGTTGTTCCAAAACGAACGATATATCAGTTACGATGGCTTTGACTTTTCTCGAGTCTTTAACGCACTGCTCCTGTTTGATTCCATTACTGTACAAAATATAGATTGAATCGATTTGAGGCACATCATGAATAAGTGGCACTAATGTTTCACTGATTTCATCTGATATAATCAAAAAGACTTTCTGATCTTTGACATCAGTGAGAAAATCAATACATTTATTGATGTCAGTGAATGTTTCGACCGAATTGACAATATGTTGAAGTTGAGTTATCGAATTATAATAATTAATATCGGATTCATTGAAATTCAAATCCAACCAAATGACAATAAAATTTTCGATAGTATGAGATCGTACAAACCTTGTTAAAATGTTCTTCTGTGTCAAATTTTCTTCAGCATTGATTTGTATTGTTGGTAACATCGCTAAATTTGCTTGTTGAGATTGTCGCTTTCAGTATGTGGATATCGATATTGCTGAGTGACTAGAGTATTTTATTGGTCTGATCTAATAATATGTTTGATATTCTGTATTTTTCGGCAACGAAATTTGACGTGCGTAATGAATGAAGTATCTTTTTATATTTTTTTACTTGATAACCTAAAATGAATCACCATGTAGCTTTACTGTACAAATGAGCTTCTCACATTCTCCTTCTGTTGTCATGCATCGATAACACATGCTGTTTCTTTCATTTCTTCGTTATGTGTATTCTCTTTCTTCCTTGGTTGTTTATTAGTCATCAAGGTAGAGATAGTGCTTTTTTTTTTTTTACTTTCTCTTATTCGATAGCGTCATACGTGAGTTATTCTGTTTTTTCATTTTGAATACCAAAAGAGTTGAAAGATAAATTTTGAATTTGAAGAGTTTTTTCTGTCGCTCGACCGTTTGATGTTGTGGAGTACGAGACATGATAATCGAAAAATATCATGATCAGATATTCTTCTCGTATTAAACTTAATTTAAATATACAGTTTTGCTAAAATTTACGAAAACAGAAAACAAATTTAGAGAATATGGCAACCGCTTAGATATCAGATGTTAATGATATCATTAATGTATTTGAGTTTTTCTTATTATGAATATAAAAAATTGGACATAAGGAAAATTAATTTATCCATATTTATCTATAAGATTATATTATTTCTATGCTTATAGCTATTTTACAAAAGTATGTGTATATCCAACATAGAAATGAATAGATTTAGATAATAATTTGATGTCTTTTGTAAATATAATTCATTTATTTAATCATTAATTCTACTGAGGATTTTTTTTAAAGTAAAAACAATTTTTCAATTTTTATGCATGAAGTGTTTGATTCGATCTTATTTATATTTATTCTATTGAAAGATTCCAATATAAAATTATGTATTCTTTGTTACAGAATTTATTATTTGTCAACAGATAAATGAAAATTTCCATAACCATTCTGATGTAGTACTACTATACATATAGGGAGAACAAAAGAAAAAGATTCTTTTTACTGGAAATAGAAGATCAAATGGTCTTCTAAAACTGCCATAAATAACAATACTTTTTGTCTCAGTTCTTTTGATTTTATCGCCTATGTACAACCTTCAAAAATCTCGAAAATCCATATTTAGTCCATTGAGCACTATTGATATGAATCTTCGATCTCTTTAACAACAAGAGCAAATATCACTATTAAAAGTTCTTTACATTAGCTACAAAATATATAAATAAAACTTCAAATATCGACGGAAAAAGACATCTCAAATAGGTACATATTGTCATTATGGCACCACTTCCGATTACAAGCCAATAGTAGTTCGAGAATTTGTTGTCCAATAGCACTCAAAAATAAAAAAAGCTAATACCAAAATCATCTTCAAGACAAGAATTTTCAATGAAAATAACAGATACTGTAGAGATCAGAAACGTACATTGTTGAACACAATTCTTTTATGGTAAACACCACTCTAATGTTAGATTTTTTTATTTTGAGTACTATTAGACGACAGATACTCGAAATATTACTGATTTGTAGCCTAATTCTATGCTTTAATGGTAGTCTACACTCTATCATCGATCTTATAGTTGCAGTAAAAAAAAAATTTTTCTCTCATTCTTTTTACTTTTTTTTTATTATTCATCCGTTGAAGAATAACACATTCCGTCATAAAAGATACTTGTCTTGACATGATCTTTCATTCGAGATAGGATAGTATATATTCCAGTAGAAAAAGTCCTACGAACAGATTTATGATCTTATAAGTTTCCCTTCTTTCTATCATTGACTGAGTTACCGTATCGAAAGGATTAATAAAACATTTATATAAGATAAATATAGGCAAAAAAACAACAGTACAGACGAGAACATATATCAATGATTTGAATTAAAGATAGTTATGTCATGCATGTATCTTCTTGCTAATTGTCGTATTCATTGGCATTTCATTATTTTTTCGAGAAAACATTGATACATTTGTTAATAGTGTTGCACCTACTCGTGTACTTCCTATTGGTTCATCTAATGAATCTTGATTGAAAAAACTTAATTGAAAATGAGTCGATGTATGAGCATAAAGTATTGGAATCCATATAATTGATGTTTTGGCAAAACATGCACAGACGAAAATGGTCATTGGTGGTAGGGCATAATCTTTACCTTGAAATGCCGAAATAAAAAATGCTATTGCATAAGGAGTCCATGTGAAAATAAATCCAATAGTCGTAATTACAATCACTATGTTAAAAATTTACAATATCATGAAAATTTAATTAAAAAAAATATATAATTAATATCTTCTCGTAAGAGTTTTATTCAATAACAATAAATCCGTACTTTTAAGAATGCGTCGTTCCATTTCAATTCGTCTTCGAGAAAATATTGTTTGAAAACCATTTATTGTTTTTCTATGCATTTGTTGAAGGCCAAACCAAGTCATTGTATTTGTAGTAATGAGAATTATAAGTGGAATACAATAAACAACAATGAAAAGAAAACCAATGAATGTAACATAAGATATACGTCGATCATACCAATTAATACAACAAGAAGTACGAGTTCCCTAAAAGAAAAATGCAAACAATCATGATATTTCACAATGAATATGGTTTTCATTCTTTATAGCAAAAAGAAAAAAAGAAAACAACTGATCAATACAAACCTCCATTGTATATTCATTCCATCCCATTACTGGTAACATAGTCCAAATAAAAGCAATAAGTACTAGAATACTGCATACAACGACACTATTATTCACCTGAGAGTTATATATAAATATTAATTTTTCTTATTGTCAACAATTATTATTTACTTACAGTAATATTTTTAGCTTGAAATGGTCGAACAATAATATAACATCGACTAATACTTGCTCCACAGAGTAAATATGAACTTGAACATCCATAAAAATATGCAATAATAGCACTTAATTGACAACCTGAACGTTGATATAACCAACGACAATAAATTGAAGATGTACCTGTCATTGGAAGCATTGTGCATGAAGAAAAAAGACCAATTACAACAATAAACATAACAAATATATTTGATGGTGAACGAAAAGCCTGATATCGTACAAAACTATAAAGTAAAGTTCCATTTAAAACAATACCAATCAGTGTAGCAACACATAAAAATATGCCAACAATACGAATCATATTACAATCAACCGGTGTTGGACGACTCCAAAATAAAGGATCATCACGAGAAAGATTGAAATCAAGAATTGAAGAATAATTAAACCACATTGTCAATGTTTCTCTTTGAATAAAATCAAATGATTTTATATCTATATCTACTTTTCTTCTTTTTATAGTTAAATAGATTTACTAGAGAAAAAAAAACGTAAAATCTATTCAGAAGAAGTAGACATTTCTCGTCAATGACTCTCTCAGACAGATGTAATCAAGTGAATGTAAATAAACATTAGTTAGAAAAATTGTAGTACTCAGCTGGTACAGAAACTAGAATAACGACAAGAAAAAAAAACTGAATCATGATTATGTATAAAAGATAATTGATTAAGAAAACAAGACAATTACGAGTGTTTTGTTATGACGTAAACTTTGTAACCGATGAATAAAAATTTTATAATTTAAAAAGATTAATTTGCTTGTTTGTATGTGCTCTCTGAATAACTGATAGAATCAATGCAATTCTTTTCATGAAGATTTCAAGAGGACAAAGAGAAAATCTATTTATTGATGTCATATTAATTTTACAACAAACATAATTTTCTTTAGAATAATTTACAAAATTGAACATGAAACAGTTGGCTTACATCTGCCAACTTTTTAATGACGTTCAATGCTTTTATGTTTCATACACTCGAGATATTCTTTTAAATAAGAATCATAAGTGTTACAATGTTAATAAACACGTTTTCTTTTTCTTATACTTCTAGTACATAATATATGAGTATGAAAGTTTTGTCAAAACGACATTGATATAGACAGTTTTTCCTTTGACAAATTAGATAAAACGATTCATTTTGATTATAAAATTAAAAGAAGTTCAAAACTCAGACAAGCATATAATTTCTTTATAATTGAAGAAAGATTAATAAAAACACATTTAAAATAAGACATGAAAATATTCTTTAGTAAAAAAGCAATACATTTGAAATGATAATAATCAATTATAGGCAATATTGTTCATGTCATTATAATTATCAGAGATGTAAACAACTAGAAAAATTTCAACACAGATATGATCTGATTCGATTTAGATGGACTTCAAAAAGTTGACGAGTTGATCATAAATATAATTTGTATTTCGATTTGAATACCGTCCCGTTGAAGAAAAGTTTATAACTCTCAACTGACTAAATATGTAACATTCGTAATTAAGAACTCGATCTTTCTACAAAAATTGTTGAATTTTAATTAAATTATTATTTTTTTTTTCAAACATTATGAAAAAAAAATTCACTCAAACATAGACAGTCACAATATATCTCATGACACGTATTTATGAGTACTCTTATAAACTTATTTAGTAACAAGAAATAGAAGGTAATGTCTTATCTCATTAGAATCGGCAGTTAGAGAGTTACAAAATTATGTCTTTAGTTTGTTGAGATTCTATTTTATTGTTGAAAAAGTTAAATATTTTATCTATTTGATGGTAACATTAGATATTATGTCTGTGGAAAAACTACATATCAATTAAAAAATATGATTCTTCTCCAGATTGACGACATCCAACACACAACGATCGATCTAAGTGGCAGAGTACATCAAAGAGAGTATGTATCACAGTGTCTCTGGCTTGACAAAGTACCGGCGATGGACACCGTTAAGTGGTTAGTCTAATTGATAGTGACTCAATTAAAGAGCGTCAGGGCGAAGTTGTCGTCAGCATAGAGCAATAGGCTACACTTATTTAACAAATAATAGTATGACATGATGGATAGAAAAAAATGTTACCCTTTTTTTTTCTATGAAAAATCGACCTCTGTGAGACTAGTAACAAAATCTTTGAAAAATAGACCTGAAACAGATCACATATATATTTTCCATCGGAAACAGTTTTTATTTCAGTATGTATGATTCGATGCAGTTTATGAGGTTAAGTCTAAATATACTATCTATTTCTCTTCGTTACTAAATCATAATCATGAAAACCATTAAATATGAACATATTTTTCATCTTGTTACATAATGTTACCAACTCTAATTTTCTCAATAATAAAACAGAACTTCAACTAACAAGACATTTTTGTAGCTCACTATGTGCCGATTCTCTAATGAGATAAGACACTGCCTTCTATCCCTTGTTACCAGATAGGCTTATAAGAGTGCTCATAAATACGTGCTATAAAGCAAGTTGCAGCTTTTTATGTTTGACAGAATTTTTTTGATTCTGACTAACTGTAAACTTAATCAAAAAACATTTCTCTCTTAAGTTTTTTACACTGAATCAGAATAGAATATTTTCATAAAGTATTGACAACTTCTATAAAAAAAAATCGAATTTATAGTTACTAATTCTACATTTTCTGTCATTGAAGCATTTTATGGTCTTTTTTTTTCAATCAAATGGTGATCAAACCGAAATAAAAACTATATATTCGCGAACAGTTTTTCATGCTCTTATCAAGCCATATATAGACGAATCAGATAAAACATAATTCAAATTTTGTATTTCCAGAATCTTACTTGAAAATAAATATAATTGATCAATAATAAACGCCTTATGATAGCTATTAAGTATCGTACAGGAAGTTGATATATGCGAAAGTTTTATGCAAAGTAAACACAATAGAGAAGACTTATTCAAATTGAACATCTATCGACTACTAACATAAACACACACTATGAACTAAACAGTCTAGAAATGAAAGAGACATAGAACTATGCTTTGCTCGTGATCATCTTTTATACAAATCAATAAATACAATTTGTACATGACTATGTCACTATATAATAAAGAAAGAACTCATTATGAATCGGATATGTGAGAAAGAATTCAAATCAGTTTTAATCTTCGATAATAAATCATGTTCTTCAAACAAAAAACAAATGAATATGAACTTAATTGATATATTCCTACATAGATTTTATCTTATGAATAAGAATATATACAAGAAATTCTTCTTGTTGATCTATTAATTTTATACTTTTAATTCGTGAAAATTTACCTGTCAATATATTCATTAAACAAACTTAGTTTTTGGTTAATATCATCGAATTATTAGAATATGATCATGAATGTGAATCTTGTAAATTATTTTCATCAAATAAATGTAAATGAATATATAGATACGACAAAAATTATTCAAACGATTTTCATAACTGAGATATTTATTATTCTTCTTTATTAAAAACAAACCTTTAATTATAATATTCATTATACACAGGAACAAACAAATAATGTGTTCACGCTATTTTCCAGTGCAATCCTAATGCACAAATAGATTTAGTTAATCAAAAATTGTGAATCTGTATTTGACGACGTTTTCCACAAGAAATAGCAAATTGAAATTCTTTTGTTAAAATATTATTTCTACGTGTATGATAATGAGAGTACTATAGATTTTTTTTGTTTTTGTTTGATAGCTGTGATTAAGATATTGAAGAATCTACTTCAATGATAATACTTTATTTTACAATAACGTTATTTTATTCAAAATTTTCAGACAATATTTTGTGATACAAATTAGCATCAACATCCTACAGAAGATTCTTTTTTGTTTGATGTACTCTTTTAATCGATTATCTACTAAGTCGACTAGATTCTTCATAATATCACGCACCACTGAATTTCAGTACTGTCAAATTTGAAAGTTGAATTCAATTATTTCAAGAGTGATGTCTATTGTGTGTTTCCGTCAAACCTTCATTGAAAGACATGGCATGTATAAGTGTTTTCAGAAATAATTTAATATCTGAGTATTCGAACTCATTATTAGAATAGTCAGATATTCGAACTTCAAATTTGCAGATATAATATATTCAATAATTGAATTCAAGTTACAAGTTAGACATATAGAGATTAAATTGACTTCAAAATTCATCAACCAATGAAGACACATTATGATAGATTTTTTAAAGAATGATATTAATTTCGTTTTTATGATTATGAATAATTTAAAACTGAACTATTTTGATCAGATTTATCTTCATAAGAAATTGATTAAAATTAGATTTTTACAGTTTTTTTTTTACATTTGTAAATGATAAAAACTGTTTTCTCATTAGTTACTACTCTTCAATACACACTTATTTTTATCACGTACTTATCTTATTAATTATTTCTTCCTTCTACATATGTTTACTTCATTATTAAATTTCTACTTGACTATTGCATTCAGTCAACCACTGTTTCATCTATTTCCATTGCGCTTGTTCTCTCTCTCTCTCTTTTCTTATTCATCAGTTTCTAAAATACATCATCAGACCTTCATTCATGTTCAAATCAAATTATTATCGCTTTATCATGTACCTTTCATAGTGGCACCTGTGATTACATCTTGTTTCATTTCAAGAGTTACTGTCGCGAAGAAGACCAAAAGTTATTGGTCACGTTTTCAGAGCACTTAAGGATAACCGACGTCAGACTTCGTTTCCAGAGGTTCTTAATCACAAGAAAATGAGTTAAACAGGAATAAAGGCATGACTTAGACGGTTATATAATATTCCAAAGGCTTTCTTGAAATTTGAATGACTATAGAATACGTTTGTGAATGCTCTAAATAGTGAAATTTTTAATTTTTATGCAAATAAAATTTTATATTTAAGAGATCAACGATACTAGATAATGATATATTGATTTGCCATAATCATCATATGATTAACATAAAAACATGTGAATTGATCAAGTAATAACTTTCAACAATAATCAATATCAATGTTTGTGAACCTATCTAGATATATAATAGTGCATTGAGACCTACTGTAGATGTAATAAGTATGTGAAAAGATTTATTAGATAGTTAAAACAAAAGTTAGAATAATAAGAGTAAATGAAGAAAAACAGAATACGAAAAAGAGATGTAACACGGAAAAAATACCAAAGCGTCAGTGAAAAAATATCGTATTTTACTTATTTTGTATACGTCTATGTACATGATGAAGAAACAAAACAGAAAAAAAAGCAACGAGCATTGTTTCTAGTACTATCTTTGATTTTGTTCTTGTTAAATTCATGTACTTCAATTATTTTTCAATACAGATTGTTTCTTTTTTAAAGAAAAATTCATTAAACATAACTATTGATTAGAAATGCGAGGAAGATGTTTCATGTCTGAACGATATAGCAATATCGCACTTCAATTTATATTTATCACACATGGCTAAATATCGAAATCCATAAATTGCTTTTAGAACGGGAAACTTTTTATTAACTATGTGCACGTAAAATACACCAATAAGAATATCCTATTCATTATTTATAACATTACTGAAGTAGAAAGAGTGGATTCAATCGAAAAGCTGCGAAGAAGAAAAGTACATGTTTATCTTGCGAAGTCACTCTAGGAACTGATTTCAATAAAGTTTCTCGTTCTCCAACTGTTGCTACTTTACTAAATTTTCGGCTCAATGTCAGATATTGTCAGAGGAATTAAAACAGGATATTATAAATTTAACTTTTGCTTCCTTTTTTTCCAGAAATCAAAATATCCTGGTGATACATTGCAATAGGAAGAAAATTCATTCAAAACGATCATTCCAAAGACATATCTTATCTAGAGATAACTGTTTTTAGTTTTTCTGTCCTCTTAGTCAATATCAATTTCAAAGCTTAGAATTCATTGATGATGTTCTCTCATACAATGAAACAATAAAAATTCTTTCAAAATTTATTTCTTTTAGTAATTCTAAAACAAATATGAGTTTATCTCCAATAAAACACAAATTTCTAACACATTTTAATATTCAAAAATAAATTTCAAACGTCTCGATAAATGACAATATAGTAAGTTAATAACAAAATTTAAACGAATCATGTTCAGATACTAATTTTCAAAACTCAAATCATACAAAAAACACAAACAACAGAAATCTTTAATTTTTTTTCGATGATACAATTTTCATATGATCCAAAACTGATTTAAAAGTTAAATGTTCACAATTTTGATTGTTTTTATATCGTTCTCGAATTAATGTTGAACTGATATCGTCCGACTCTGAACCTGATGTATCCATATCATCATCATTAGCACATACGTAAAATACATTGGAACCATCTTGTACATGTGTTGATGTTATAAAACGATCATCTTGACCTGGACGATAAACTACAGCAACACCACCCAATGGAGATCTTCTCAATGATGTCATACCACGACAACGATTAAATAAATCAAGACCAGCAACATAAATAACTCGAACAGGTTTCGGCAAATTTAATGCTTCATTGATGAACATTTGAAGGCTATATGTTACACTTGCGAGATCAATGAATTGAGGAGCTAGAAAAAGAGAAGTTCAATCAGTCAAACAGTAAAAAATAAAAATTCTTAAAAAATGCGTCATTTTACACGTTCGATTTTTTAATTGAATGTATTCTTAGAGAGAGCACTCATATTCTATAGGTTTGAATTCCTTGAAATATAATTTAGGTGAATTTTTCTGAATATTGTTTGTTCTTTCTAGAGATGCACTCAATTAGAAAACCTAAATGTTTAGTAACATGTTCAGATATACAATAAAAATTATTTTACATATAAAAAGTTGATGTAACTATTGCACGTTTTGTGCGATATTCTGTTTTTCCACAACTACAAATTTAGATAGCTAGATGATGGCTATCTTCTTCAATGAAAATATATTCAAAAGAAAAACAAAATCAATTGACTTACCCATACATTCAGCCATGTCAACACTCAACCAATGTTGTTGACCAGCTTCTTCAATAGCTTTTCGACACATTTCAATGCGATGTTGACCATTAATAAGTTCATGTCTTAATTTACCGTGTACATATTCATCATGAGTCGGTGATATATATCCACCAATAACATTAAAATTATGTACCCGCTCTAAGTATTGTTTCGTTCGTATCATATTTGATATATGACAACGATGAATAGGATTCATAGAACCTGTCTTGATTAATACAACATATTCTTGATTTGTTGGATGAGATTTTAAATTTGAATAAAGAATTGATAGATCAGTTGTACGTTCAGAATGCATTTGAGAAGTTGAAAGAGAAATTATGAAATGAAATCCGTTTACTCAACCTAAATATAAATACTTTGATGTTGGGTTTTTTTCCCAGTAAAACAGTTTATTTCTTATTTTTCTGAATGATTCACAGTGTAAATTTTGTAAAGTTTTATCAACAGAACAGAAAAAAATCTTGCATTAACTACCTAATAGTCTTTTTCTTCGCATGTTTTTGCATCCTTTTATGACGCCTATTATCAGTCGACTTCAACAAATGACGCATAGTAACTCAAATGCAATAGAAACATGCGTCATTTTTTTTCGAAATCATTACAACTTTCTACGATTCACAAAAGCACCATCATTTCGTTGGTTTTTTTTCTCTTATTTACATACACTTTCAACGAAATGAAAAAGCATAGCTGCACGCTTTATACAATACTAGCGAGAACCCGTGCATACTGCACGGCTGTTTTCTTCTTTAATGTATGACCTCAGACATTTAACTTTTCATCCGGTAAAATACATACAGACACTCGATATTATGTATATGAAGGGGAAAAAAGCGAATCCTGGATCCCCGGATCCTGATGGATCCTGATGGATCCTCATGGATCCTCATCGATTCTGATGAAGTGTAGAATATATTATTTCAAATGTCCAAAAGCGAGGGTGGAAAAAGCTGATACTAATGGATATCAGGATTCATTAAGGTCCAAAGAAACTAAGTGGAAAAAGGGAAAAGTAACTTTAGAATTTGTGACTAAGAAGAAATAAATGTGGAAACCTCGAATTAAAATCCGACTGTTATGTGTACTTCAAAAAGTAACCAGCAGTGTCCAAATTCCCTGGAGTCGGGAACTCAAAGGATCCGCAAGTCGTATTTTTGAAAAAAATTTTTTTTTCTAAAAATGTTTTTTAATGCAGAAACAGACTTTGTGAGAAAAAATAAATTTTTTCGAAAAATTTTTTTTTGTATGCAGAAAAGACTTTTTGAGAAAAAAATTTTTTTCAAAAAAATTTCGGGTGTTTTCGAAAAAATTTATTTTTTCTCAAAAAGTCTTTTTCTGCATACAAAAAAAATTTGTTTTTCAAAAATAGGACAATCGCATAGAATAGCATAGGGCAAAATGACTTTTTTTGCGATAACTCAGCAATGGTTCGACGAATCATTCTCATCTTCGAACTCGACTGAGACCAGGGCTCAGGGTTGCCAGATCGAAATCTTACAAATCGGAATTATTTTGCTGGAATTCGGAAAAATTCGGACAAAATATCTGCTTAATTCGGAAAAAAAAATTCGGAAAGTCATTTTTAAGCTCTTTGACGCTTAAGCGAATTTTTTCTAACAGAAAAGTCTTCTGCATTTGGTTATTCTTTCTGTAGATATATTTCATCAATGTTAAAATAAATGTATTAATTATAACACCATTAGGAAACATCATTTTCAAGAAGAGACTGTTAATACAAGAAAAACAACTCAAAATACACTATCTATACATATGTATATATACAATTCAAAACACTTATGGAAAAACACTAAAGCTCATTTATCAAGACGTGTCTTTCTAACAAATTTTTCATTTGAAGCTATTTTTGTCAATACTTCGTCTTGAGTTAAAAGAAAGTCATAAAAACGTGAACAATGAATATCAGAATTCATTCGGATTTATAGTTCAGCTTCAACTAATTCTATATCCATTCGATTGCGATAATTAGACCATAGATGATTCATTTGACTAAATATTGATTGAAGCTATTCTAATAAATCTTAGACGAGATGAGATTTGAAAAAAAGATTACATTAAATCTTCTCTTCTCTCCCTTCTCTTCTTATTTATTTCTAATAATACAATCAATTACCCAATGATTATAAGAAAATAAAGATGGCGCCATATGAAATCTATCAAAATATATATAGAAAATTGTAATGGACAGGAAATTTTAAAAAATACTACGATTCGGAAAAAATTCAAGAATTCGGATAAATTCGGACAGTCGGAACGCAGTCCGAAAAACTTAGAAAAGTCTGAAAATTCAGACTAATTCGGACAATCTGGCAGCCCTGCCTACGGATGATGGAGAGTTCATGTATTGGAAGAAAATTAGCATAAATTTATATTCGAATCTTTTGTTTTAAAATGAATTCTGCAGAATTCACAAGTTTAAAAGCTTTATTGTGAATAATGGCTAAACTGTCATAAAAAGCTATACAATGACTCACAACACTAAAAGCATTGGATAATACTTGTCATAACTTCTTAAGTATAATGCAGTTGGGAATGTATCATTATTCTGTACAATAATTATTGTGACTAATCCATGAAATGAATTAATTTTTACAATAACATTTAACTCTCTAGTTTCTTAATATCTCGCAACACCAAATAGCTTTAAAAGAATTTCAATCTATCCTAATCTAAGTGAAAGAACTCGGAGCAGTTAGAGGATAAACATAATTTGAACTCGCATAAGAACAGCTAGACTAAGATAAGTTTGATCTATTATGGATTAAATTATATAATAATGTTTATCGAATGCTGAAGCTAATAAAAAGGCTATTTATTCCTAATGAAAAAAATGCGAAAATTTCTTCGAAAATACGCCAGTCGGGTCGGAGCTTTTACTGGAAGTCTGTTTGGATTTGACCATTTTGCGAAAAAACAATCTATAGAAATATGTTAAGAGAGGAAGTTTTGCTCAATCTTTCTACAATAAAACTTTAAGTTTTATATTTTCTCGAACAGTTCGATTTTCTCAGTCGCTCTTCAACTACATTTATCGTACAATGATATATCATACCTTTCATTTTTACTTTTAGATTGATGATATCATTATGAAATCAAGCGATATGAGACAATATCTCGGTGATCCAAACGAATATTCAGATAGTCTATTTCGAGCTAAAACACACGAAGTCAACATGTTCAAAAAATATAATCTGGATTTATATATTATAAATTTGACCTTTTAAGATATAACTGATTCATCATCACTTTGCATTCCAAGAGAAGTATTATTATCTTGTATTGTACTCGATGAAAAACTGATGAAGTTTCAAGAGACAAACATGTGTGATTCAGCAGAGGAACTTCAGTTAATTGCAACATCAAAAAGTGTCACAATTAGAATTGAAAAGCGAATATTTCAATTGAACAATAGGCTATGATTCGATAAAGTACAAAAAGAACGTTTAAATAAATAATCAACAATATAATGGTATCTAATCATTCAAAAAGAATCAGCGAAAGATTAGGTTAAAATAGCACTATTTTAGTCTGATTAAAATCATGTCGTCTTAACTAATTTTTAATCAAAGACTCATATGTGTGTGATTATTTGTTTCTAACATTGTAGCTCTGTTTATTTCTTCTCTTTTCTCTTACCTTGTATCATTATTGTCATCGTTCTCCTTCCGATAAATGTAAACATCTCATAAAACATGAATTCAGAAACACGATGTTCGATTTCGTCCATGATTGGAGTTCTACATTTTGGTTAGTGGCGCTATCTGCGACCACTACCTCTATTCTTTTCTTTGATTTCTTCATTGGTCACTAGATCTACTTATGTTTGTTTACGTTTACGTTATGTGGAACTATATATATACTCAGACAAGAAAAGTATCCGGATACCTAGATGTTTTTTCTTGATTTTTTTAACAAAAACAAAAGACGAAATGTACCTTTTTTTCATAAAAGATAAAACTTTTCAGTTCTCAGTGATCGATAGCCTTGATAAGGACCATCCAATGATGAAAAAAAAGAAAAGTTTTATCCTTTATAGAAGAGGAAAATTTCATCTTGTGTTTTTGTTACCAAAATCGAGGAAAAACATTTGGGTGTCCGGATACGTTTTTTGAATAAGTGTACATCGAAGAAATTAATTACGGATCAATTGAGATAATATCCTATACAATATAATGACACTCAGTAAATGTAGGATGTTCGATTCTAAAGTATCATCTATTGGCTGCTGTATATTCATTCACACTTTTACAAATCCAACAATAAAAATCCAATGACCCGTGATGTTGCGGTAGGTCAGAACAAACATGCAACGCATGTTTCAAAAAAGTCTGAATCCATATGAAGAGCAGTAAACTCAAGGATTTTTACTTTTATTTTAAAATGCCGCTCTGGATGTAGGTGTTGGTGTGCTTCCTTCTCTCACACCCATACGCCATAGCCACCTATATTTGCACTCTACCCCACACATTTCGGTAAACTATCGTTAACAATAAACTTTTTTTGGTAGAAAATATTAAGTGTTCAATGTTCAAAGCGGCTTGTTATAACACCTTATAAGGCTTTATTTATAAAAAAATGACTTGTTTCTCCATGTCCCAACCACCTATTTCTGCAATTTTGCGAACGCTATTCATCATTCCAGTTGGACCACAACATAGCAAGTAACCATCATGTGCATTCCCGACCAGAGCTTGAGAAATGTACCCAGAATGTCCTGTCCATCCATCGCTTGGACGTAACAGACAATGATGCAGCCCATTGAAACCATCGATCTCCTGACGCAAAAGAATATCTTCTTCTGTGTTGTTACAATCTATCACATGACATTTGATGCTTTCTCTCTGCGCAAATCGCAAAATAGGGTAAATTGCCGTGATTCCACTCCCACCAGCGATCATCGTGAACTTGTTGACTCGACGAATCACATTTTTAGTTGCAAATAGTCCTCCCGCTTGACATTCAAAGTCTCCAAATGGGCCCTTGCATTCAATTGTATCGCCAGGATTAAGCAGATCAATACAGGCAGACATCTTTCCAGCAGGCTGTTCTCCACAACTTCTATATAATTTCACAACCAAATCGAATTCTCCCATCTGGTCTGCTTCAGATATAGGAGTATACGCTCGTACCACTTTCTCACCTGACGAAGAGATGCATCGAAGGTAGAGATACTTTCCTGTTGGCACTCCTAATTTTTGTTGACAGTGATTCAATGCAAATGTGAGTCGTACACTATCATGGTTGAGCACAGTTTTTGTCTTTAAAGTAATTTTGCTCCAACGCTTTTGATCTAGAAAAATGTCTCGTTGTGGATTTGTACTTGCTTCGTCGAGCATAATCTTCTTTGATGGATTCGTGTTAAGAATGCCAATATGATACTTGACTAGCATGGCTTTTGCAATATCACTATGAATGGCCATAAAATCATCAGAAGCATCTGCTCCACTAGCCAAAATGATCGACTCAGAGCCACCAGGATGGTCTTTCAAATATTCGGTAGCATCATAAACATGTCCATTGACAGCAAACCATGCATCACCATCTTTATTGTGTTCTGATAATTCTTCCTCAGTAATAATACGAGTAACATGATCATCAATCATCTTGACAGCCAACGATGACTTTTCTTCTGGGGAAGCTGCCACTAATGAGCGAGTACCCCAAAATCCATCAGTCAGTTCACCACCTTGTTCCTTGACTCGTTCCATCCAACCGCCTTTAGTCAAAGCAGGTACAGTTGGATGATCGAATTTCAAGCTATGTCCATCTTGTTCTTTAATAATCGTCAATCTGTGCCAGCAATTATTGAGCATACTTAGAACATTCCAATACATATCACGAGGCTGCACATTCATGCTTTCATCCATGGCTCGAACGACGATGTCTTTTGCTGCAAACAATTCCATAGTAGGAATTTCGATTGTCCAAAAACACCAACAGAAAGAATGTTCTCGAACGGCCATGTCTAGTGTCCCACCGTATAGTTGAGGATAATGTACGGCATTTCTATAGTGATCTTCCGGGTATTCAATGATTGCCAGTTTCCATGTGTGACCTTGATCTAATGATACTTCGACTCTTCCGATGCGTACTCCACCACCATTATATGCATATCCTTGCACACGGTAAGACTTGCCTTCCTCTACCTTTACAATTTCTTCATGAGCTGGATAACATATGGCACTTTGTACATTCAAATTGTATAAAGCATATCGTTCGTCATTGTACCAACGTTTCTGTTCAGCAGCGATTTCTGGTGTAATCATGGTCGGCAGCACTCGATTATCGAAAATATGATACCAATTGTCACTTGGCTTGTCGGTAATCATGATTCGTTTCAACCACTTTACACTTCGTCCACCTATTTGTCCTGGAATGACAACACGTAGTGGACGACCATGATCAGGAGCCAATAGTTCACCGTTCATTTTATACGCAAGCATAACTCCCATAGCAGGATTCATGGCAATAGATAATCGAATACTAGTTCCATAGTAACCGTTTGGAAGTTTGTCAGCACCTTCCATACACATGTATTGTGCTCCATGCTTCGGTTTAGCTATCTTGAGTACTTCATTCATTAAAACTCCAGTAAATAAAGCAGTACTTAGGCCTGCGCTTCCCCAATTAAATCCGTTTCCTTTTCGTACAACATTTTGTTCTTTTCGTCGATTACCTGCACATACCAATGTGATGGGAAGTGTCACTTGAGAGTATGTCAACAGTTCGGCTAGTGTTAGTGTCAACGGTGTTTCAACCATTCCTTCGACACTAAATTTCCAATTGAAAATCTCGGAATCATGTACTTCTGGCACAGCTCCATGATTTCGCACAAACCATAATTCGGTAGGAGTGAGAAATCCACTGTCATACAGAATACTCAGTGGTGGCTCACAGTTAAATGGATGAATACCAGTGAGCCGAATCAACCTACTATCTCTGTGAACATGTGCATCTGGCGTCTTTTCGTCGCATTCCAATGTTTTTGTCGGCTTTTCTGTTTGCAAAGGTAAAGGAAACAGAATTTTTTCTTGCATATTGGCACGTGATTCTGAAATTTCACCATTTTTTAATTCTGAAGATGTTGAGCAAGGTAACTTTCTACTTTCTCCATTGTTTATAATAGATGTTGAACACTTGTGCTGTTCGTGGTCTGGAATTGTCAAAGCCGCCTCCTTGCTAGTTACTTTTTCTAGTGACACAGAAGTCGACATTATTATCTAAAACAAAACGATCTCATAAGCAAACCAAGGGTGTCGGTATGTGTATTAATATTGTCTTCACGCTCATATTCTTCACATAGGTTTTTGTGTCACATAACGCTGATGCATAAAAGGATCCTGAGTTTGAAATCCCCATGCTTAAATTCTAATTTTCTTCGAAAGCTGATACTAAATCAAATACACTCAAAGCAATTTTTGTAGAGCATCAAAGAGCTTTTCAAAGGTAAAAATTTTTTCATTTAACTATTTTGACTCATTTTGAAAAACAGAAAAACAAATGCCACGCTGTTACACGTTGTTATTCTAAATTGATATCTTCTGTTTATCGGATCTAGATTTGTCCGGATCAGTTCTTTTAGCTTCTAAACAGACGTTTCTGCGACTCTGACTAAGTTTCAAAGTAACACAGAAAAAGTGGAACGGACAATACGGTAATTAGAGTTTAAAGACTACATATTTAGACATTCGCAGAAATAGTTTCCTGAATAATAAAATTTATTTTTCTACACTTCCAAGTATGCTCTACAACATGGCATGACAGTTCATTTCGAATATTGAAATAAATACTGAATGTCTAAAGTATTGTGTTACGTGGGCAAACCGTTTTACGTTCAATTTTAATTTTATCACTAGTCGAATAATTGTAGAAACTAAATATACTTGCATGCTGGTTGATACTGAAGTGTACAAATTTTTTTTATATGCTCGCAACCAATTTTATGTTGTATACATTACTGACAACACTACTTCATCTATACCAACAAATGTATATTTACGTGAATCAATGAAGCATTACTTTTTCATCAGATAGACAGTTTGTTTTTTCCTTTATGGGCCCCTAAATCATGTTTATTTCGTTCTTCACATGTTTTCCCTCACTTTCTTACTTAATTTTGCGTTTCGCTCTGTTTTAAGGAGAAAATATACACTGATGTTTGCATACACGTAAATTTTGGTTGTAAATAAAATTTCCGATGAATTGAAAGATTAAATAAAAAATATGTATGAAATTTTTCAATTTTTTATTGATGAGCTTTCGACACTACTTGTGTGATCATCAGAGTAGAAAACAGATATTACAATAGAAGATATTCATATAGATATTCATTAGACTTAGAATTTTATTCTAATCTGTATACATCGCTTCTATTGTAAAATCTGTTTTTTTACCTGATGATTACACAAGTAGTGTCGAAAGCTTGTAAATAAAGAAATGAAAAATTTCATATGTATTTTTTATCCAATCTTTCAGTTTATCAAGAACTCTATATACAACTCAAACTCAGCTAGCTGCATTTTAAAGAAATGTGACGAATTACTTTAACAAAACTCAAGCATGTCGAGTTAAGTATAATGGAATTAGCAAAAACTTTGTCACAATTAAACATTGAGTTTTATTATCAAACGCAAATCGATCATTATCATTTGGACGAATTCTCATTGTATCTTTATATTAATGATATTCAATAACATATTGAGACTATTCATCAAATTCAATATCTTTTAATGCAATAATACATTGGAGCTTTTTTTCTTATATATATAATGAATATATTAGGAACAAACGATAAAGAATGTTTAGGAAAAAGTGCATCAGTCAGATACTGATTATGACTCTTTGATCGCTTCTTAAGCATAACTCACGAAATTTTCAAGGTAAATTGGTTTTGAGCAGCTTTTTGAAAAAAAGAACCATCTTCTCATAAATTTGTGAATGATTATCTACGGATGAGTCTGAACGTTGAGAAAACCAAAAAATTCGATTTTTAGCTTGAAGTTGTTTATGGATGGCTGCTTAAAATTATTATTAATTCGTATTTTTCAGAGTATTTTGTTATTGATAATTAAAAAAGGCATATGTACACTGATAGGACACCGGTTTCCGTGTGAATTTGCGTAGATTCAAGTTTAGAACGTTTTTAAATATCATACTCATTCCACTGAATATTTGTTGAAATTTAATATGTATATTTCATTAATGAATATACAATGCGCGTTAGTAAAAATAATGGTATCACAGACAGAATGATTCTATTGAGAAATTACTTTCTTTTCGTCATTTTCAGTATGTAATGTCCATTCTTTTTTGAATGATTTCTTCGAAACATTCTTCACAAAACATTCATTTTCAATCTGAGCAAAAAGAAGCTAAAACAAAGTGACGAGTATAACACTTTGCATGAAACAATTCTTGAACCAATATTTAATTGCAATCTCTCTCAGATAAAACTGTTATTTGTATAGTGGCGAGTTGAGCATATATATATTTTTTCTGTCAACGTAAAATGTGATAAAACACAACAATTAAATAGAAAAAAATAAAATAGAGTTAACAACACTTTATATAGTCATTTTTGAGCACTTTAAAAGCCATAAGAAGTTCTATCGCAAGATGCAAGCTTCGCACCAAAAAAATATGAACAAATAAGCAGAATCAATAAAATAGCTAAGAAGAACACTACGATATTTTATTATGAGCTGTAAGAAAAGTATTGTTACTAATGCGAATGTAATATCAGTGAGACAATGAGTTCCAATGACCTATTGTTTGTATTAAATGATCCTAAACACCAGCCACCGCTGAAGACGTAGCTGCTCCTACTCGTAGACTATGCCCACTCTTAGCAGAAGGTTCATTATCTAATTGGAGCAATGTCTTAAATTGAAGATAGAAGCAAAACGAGTAAATGCTTGACCGTTGGGTAAAAGAAAGAAAGGAGTCATCATTACTACTGTTGCGAAAAACAGTAAAACAGTTTAAAGCATGAATTGCATAATTAATATATCCGTTTTCAAGCAAATGAATCTTCACTTGTTTTCGTTCAATAACGGTCTTTGATGACTTTAGATGAATAATAATACAATTTATATCATGTTTAACACTAGAATTCGTAACATGTAAACGCAGAGAAAGTTTATCGGCAAATTATTCACTATATTAGAAGAAATCTCAAAACGCAGTAGTAAGTGGTGCTTGCATGGATGCATCATGATAGGGGTTAAATATACCGCGTCGTAATGCACCAATTTATTTGTTTAGAATATTGATGGTAACAGGTTTGCATTTTGTTGGTGGATAATGACTTTCAACGTCGTGCCCCTCTAAGAATTATCTCAATCCGTGATATTTTCTACTCGATCATGTCTAAAAATGGATAAAAAAAGCCAGCACATAAACGATAAAAACCAATGGCATCTAAGTAAAAGTAAATTGTAGAATATCGAATGTTAGGAATAGCATAACAAAATGCTATGAAAAGTAAAATAGAATTATGAGTTAAATGATAAGCGTGTGGATATAGGTTCAGCGTATCGTCACTCAACCCCCCCCCCCCCCCCCCCCCCCCCCAATACCCTACCGTTTAGTTATTTTCTGATAAGAGAGAGTAGAAGGAGAGTGAGTTTAGTAGCGAGTATCAGTGGGACTTAGACCAAGGATAGCGATAGATAGTACTTAGATAGAAAGGAAATGATTCATGTCCATATGTTTTGGCTCGTCTATACTTAGCGTCAGAAAACATTGTGAAATCATCAATAAACGAGTATGTCCCAGGAGATCCTTGACACATTCTTAGATGAGGATATCAATGATATAGGTCTGTTCCGTGCGTGCGTGAGCATCTACTCTCGCTAAAGCTCTATCAGGATGTTACTAATCGCTCGCATGAAAAATGAATAGAACATTTTTTTCATGGCACTGCAGTTTATTTGAAAGCAAAAGACAATAATAAAAAATTTGATCATTGACATTGAGTTTATTCGAGAGAAAACACTTGAACACGATGATTCCAATAATCGACGACATAGAGATTGCCTTTTTGATCAAAGGATAAACCAAAGGGGCCATTTAATTGATTTGACGGTGCTCCATAACCGTTTTCACCAACAATGACACTTCCCTGCGTGGCTCCTTTTGACCAACGCATGATGCGGTGCTTACCAGAGTCAGCGACATAGACAGTGTCCAATTGATCGACAACAACTCCTCGAGGACCTGATAGTTGTGCAAGACTATTTCCTTGTCATTGACCGCCAGCTACGACAATGGCTTGTTTTGCACCTTCTTTCCATTTCATGACACGATGATTTCCTTCATCAGACACATACACTGAATGATGATCTCGATCGACAAATACGTACCAAGGGTGAGAGACTTGATTGAGTCCGTTTCCTTTCCCATTACCACCTGCAACTACTGTTCCTCGACTGTCACCCCTTTGATATCGTCTCACTTCATGTTCTCCATATTCAACGACGTAGAGTAATCCTTGCTCATCTATGGTTAACCCGATGCAACCGACATCTCAAATAATAGTCTCACCACAGGTACCATTGCGACGAGGCCATCGGACTACTCTTCTATTCTCAAAGTCGGAGATGATGAAACTATCTGTCTCTTTGTCGACAATCACTTCAAAGGTGTATTGAATTGATGATCCCCATTCCCTTGTCCATTGCCACTAGCAACGATTTTGCCATCTTTTGCATCCGATTGCCATTCCATAACACGATTATTGCTTCGACGAGCAACATAAATTCTTTGATCATCATCGACAACCAAACCGAGTGGGCAATCGAGTTGATTTATTCCATTGCCATAGCCATTCCCTCCAGCAACAGTAACACCGTTCTGTGCCCATTTAGCATTTCGCGGTATGTTACATGTACTGGCACGTAGTGGTGATACTAAAAATGAAAAGACACACACAAATAACTGAGAAATATTTATTATCGTCCTTGTCATAGGACTACTCTATGTCGATTGAATTTTCATGGCAACAAGGATCAAAATGTGTTGTTAGTCATCTATCCCACAGAAAAACTTATGGTGGGGTTTAGAAGAATAATAAAATGAAGACAACAAGTATATATGTAAAAGAATTTACAATCTAAGAAAACATAATGGGATTTCGCCTAAAGGATTTTGAAGAACCACGACATAAGCCTTTTTCAGAAGGATAAATACTTACTCGAACTATAAATCCGTAGTGTAGCGGAGCAAGAATTTCGAATTACTATAACATACAACTAGAATGCAAAATGAGATAGTTAGGCTGCAACAAACAAGATCTGCAATGCTACAAGCAATGCCTTCCAATGCCGTGAATTATGTCAGGAGATGCTAGATTGAGTTAAGAGCATTGAGAAATACAAACTGCATGATTTCGGAGAAAGCATTTGAATGAGTGTACAGAGAGATGAAGCTCTAGAATCATTCATCGATATACTAGACGAAGTTTTACAGATAGATCTGCAATCCGAGATCCTAAGAATGGTAGCTAAGATGATAACTCACATATCTGAGTTGCGAGTAAGGTGACATCGAATCCTACGGCAATGAGGGAAAGTATTAGAATTTTTCCTAACAACACTAGACTGACGAACTGCTTTACTGAAGTCAAAACCAAGGATTTTAGAAAGATGATCGGGAATGATAGAATGCGAATCTTCAGTGCTAGAATTATCGTCGGGAACACTAGAAACGTTATCAGGGACGGCAGAAAGAATATATAGGATGCTGAAGAGAGTATTTGAGATTCTCTAAGCATCACCTATTTTGCTAGAAACATGATCTGAATGCTATAAAATTGCCAGAACATCGCCTTACAATGCTAAAAGCAAGTTTGATAATGCTAGAACGATGTAAGAAGATTGTACAACGATATGGGAATACAAGTAGATTTTGGTTCGCCAGCTCCAAGTCCATATCATCTTTTGAAACTAAAAAAAGCAAGTGTCTGAAATAACCCAATTTTGACATAACAGTAGGGTGATTTGTGTAACTTATAAATATATATGAATGCTTGGCAATGTTTCAGAATACGTGGGAATGGTTCGGAATGAATAGATATGTGGCAAATGTTTGAAACGATTTTCCTTCTCCGGAATAATTCCTCATTAGTCATTTTTCAGAATTGAGCAGTACACTACTTACTAAGAATCTTTCTTAATTCGTCCAACTTTACATTGTGAACTTGATAATCTTGATGTAGTTTCTCCAATTCTTCTTTTAACCGTTTAATATCTCCTTGTGTCTGATGCCGAAACTGTTGAAATCCCTCTTTTAACTGTTTATCGTCTACTTTTGACTGCTTGCTTTCTTTTAGCTGTTCATTCTCTGCTTTCAACTGTTCATTTTCTTCTTTTAATTGTTTAATTTCGACTTGCGATTGATGTCGATATTGTGGAAATTGTTCTTTAAGACACATCATGTCGGTATGACTTTGAGTTGCATCGCGTCGCTTGTAGATAATCTTGCAATGTTCACAGGTTAATTCAATCAATTCACACTGAGATGTATGTTTCTCAATTTCCTTTCTAGAAAATGATAAATGACAGTCAGAACACCATTGAGGATGGCAACCCCATTCTGTTTCATATTTTTCGACCGCTTCGTATGGAAGAATCTAAAGTAAAATATTAGCGAAATAATCTCGCTAGTAGAACAACTAACCTCACAACAACTATTCGGTTCATAAATTCAGGATACCTGTAACAGAGATAATTGATTACCAATAAATAGAGGACAAGTTCTGTCGATGAATAGTTCGCATCCAGCTAGACACTGATTTCTACCTTCATGGAGATATTTTTTAATGCACGCCGAACAAAAGGAAGTTCCGCATGTTTGACAAGAGACCGGTTTCCAAAGGATATTATGACATATCAAACACTGTAGATCTTCCAAAATGACTCCAGATTGATTTCGAACACGATCTAATGCAAGTCCAACTTCGTTTGTAGATGTCATATAATAGAATATGATAGTTCTAGAAAGACATGTACACTCTTGAGTAAGTTTTCAATTAAAAAAATATAATATTGTTACTAATAATGAGATTATTAAGCAGTGAAATCTTTTTTTTAATCTTTCTTCATTGTTTGTGAAAGAGACTGGTCAGTAAAACGCTAGCAAAAGAAATGCTCGTTTGTTTCTATTTTTATTTCGACATTTCAAAACATAACGACAACAATATTGTATTGAAGATAATTACGACCTAATTTATGTGCGGTTAATTATATATATATATATAAATGGACGGACCTAGTAGAAAGGCCTTGCAGAGGGTGTGGGGTGTGGGGTGTGGGTGTGGGTGTATGGTATGGGTATGTGTAGATGTCAATGTAGGTGCTTGTATGGTCCTGAGCCTTTTCGTCATCGAGACCTTCAGTCACAGCTACACAACCATGTCCGCACCCACAGTCACACTGGGAATATGCGATTCTAAGATCTCATTCCCAGAATTGCTGAAGAATGCTTTAAATAATCTGCTAGAATCCTGATAAATCTTGTCACAATTCGTCTTAGGATTCTGAACAATGTGTGGTAATGTTTTCATGAAGACTTCGTCAGTCTATTAATCGATTCCTGATTCAAATATAGTAAAATAGACGATTAGTATTCTGGTAGATTCTTGTTCTACTTGTCAGAATTTTTAGTACTTCAAGGCGAAGCATTGTCTTTAAACCTCAGCCATTGGCTCAAACGAAAGGGTGATTTTTTGACAGGATTCATTGAACGTCTGGAGTGAAAATACTAAAGATTTTCTCTAATGATCGGAGACGATTTCAACTGAGATTCAAAGAAAACTAACACTAGCCTGAAGTATATATCGTGAGAAGATGCTCAACGGGAACCTATTACACTGTCTGTAGAATTTTTTGTTGATCTCTATCCTGACTTTTGTCCGCCCAAAACTGAAAAAGAATCGTGAAATTAATATCTTACATGGCTACTAAAGACGATTCTGTTACAAATCATGGCAATATTTTTTCCATTTGTTCCTTTTGAGAGCCTCAGCAAAATCACAACTGTATCCTTGAAAGATCCCGAATTGTTGCTCGCAAAAAATACAGGAGGATCTTGACATGTGGCCTAGACCCGTGTTCGGATTCTTCAACAATTATCTGGAAAATATGGCTAGATTCTAAGCGATATCTGTTGAAATCTAGACAGCAGCGTTCTTTTTATTCCTGCTCAGATCCGAATCAAGATTGCGACTGAATTCTGGTAAGATTCTATATTCCTATTTTAGAAAAAAATTCTGAACAAGGTCTTAGAAAACTCTGAAACAGATCCTAACAAAACTCTAGTTTATCCGGAGAAAGAAACGACTAAGATTTGAAGTAAGCTCCTGATTCGAAGCTGGACTAATTTCTAGTAAATCGAAATCTTGATGGCTCCCTTCAAGGCTTCTTTAGGAATGATTAGGATTGATACTAGGCATACCAGAAAAAATGCATTTTTTTAGAGTCTGTTTTCTCAGAAGAATATGCCATGTTGACTGAAACCTTCGGAAAATTATAGTTACCACAAGAACTCTTTGGGTATATAGTTTTAGATCAAAATTAAAAGACTTCATTTTTCATGACGTACCTCGTCATGAGCAAAAAATGCAGTAAAATGGCTATAAATCGAGACGATATAACCATGGTGACGAATCATTCTAGACTTTTCCAGTTTCAACAGGACCTATGAAACGACAAAAGTATCATCTTAAGAGCTGTTTATCACCTAAAAAGGTTCTCTTGATTACCAGGAGGAGGATGTTTATTGGCAAATAGATTAGACAGCTCGAAATGAAAGCTACACTCATTATTTCATAGCGAGTTCCACAAAATGGTGCATTTGATATCGTTTTCAATAAAAGATGCCACAACACGGTTACTTTACAAAGAGACTACAGAGGAAAATAAACACCTTACCAACCTCTCCGCTTCATGTTCAAATATGTATGCGATGCTGAAAGAACATTTTTCTCTTTTGACACCGGTGTTTTCAACAATCAATCGCTGAAAAAGAAGAAAAATTACGTTTGCTTTTTCGCTGTTTATTCTCTCTCGTGATCATTCCTAGGGTGAAACGCGGTAAGAACGTAGAAAAGTGTTTCCTAGATGCCATAACATGACTACTTTACAAAAAAAACTTCATTAGAACAGAAACATCCAACCTCTCTTTTTCATTCTTGTTCAAAGCTGTGTGAGATGCTAAAATGACGTTTTTTCTTTAATGTGCTCTGAGGTGCTCACTAACAAAAGAAAAGAAAATTCCCTAAACGAGAAAAAAATTTTCCGATGTTCATTCTTTGTCGCAGTGATGCCTAGGTAACTCAATAGGAATTAGAGGCCGTCACAAGCCACCTTTTTGTGTCCTGCTCTGAGGACGATCTCTGATAAGAACGTATAAAAAAACCTGTTCTATGGAGAAAGCATTAAAAGAATTTGTCGAGCCGTAACAATTACACTGCACCGTCCTTTCTGTCTATTTCTTTCATCTTCCAAATAGGTGAGAAACGCATTCCTCACTTCTTAATAGGTCATTCAATATATGTGGAATTTGCAGCTTCACACTTTGCTCTTGATTATTTATTCTGTAGGCCTAGTGTGCTATTTCATTCTGATCAAATATCAGTGTTTGCTTTCGCAATGCAAGTATAAACCAAGGGAGGAATCAAGGCATTCTAGCACCCAGGTTAGAGTTATGCTCGTAAAACGACCAGGTACTTCGAATTACAGTAGTAAATAACGATAGTTAACAGTAACCCTATAAAGCCATCGTATACGGGCTCTGGCAGCATTTTACGATAACCGTGTACTGTAATCATGAAAAATGTCTTGTAAGATCACCCTGAACTTACTGTTATTGCATACGACGTTCGTAAAACGTCACAAGAGGAGGTGTGGGTTTGGGTGTATATGAAAGGAATACCAATGCTTACACCTATACTCTCCAATTTCCTGGATTTGTGACACTACTTCACAAATGTCAAGAATTGTTAAAGTATGTAATGTGAAAAGTGAATCCAATTTGCAAATTTGTCATTTTATTCGAGTTTATCACAGTGCTAATCGTTTCGCTATGTACATATCTATCCTAAGAAAAAAATTGAATTAAATAGTAATAGACTTCTAAGACAGTTCTTTATCAATAACAGTTATTAATGTAAAATAGTAATGAAAGGAAA
>CAJNOP010000307.1:124622-210168 GCA_905250075.1 Rotaria sp. Silwood1
TTCAGACAAAAGTTACATAAGTTTTTCGGCCAAAGTTATTTTCTCTCTACTATACACCTAACCAGCACAAAAAAATTGATAAAAAAAGCTTTTCCAAAAAGTGGTTGGATTCCCATGGACTTACGCATATTCCTTTTTGTTCTCGAGACTACAACTATTTTTGATGCTATAGTCATTATAGTTAACTGAATGTGGCTCATCGAGTTTTTTTTTGATAATCGTAATCACAGTCATCAATAACGAAACGCAAGAGAAAGGCATCGAAATAGATCAGCTATTACATATACTCACTCGATCGATCGATCAAGTAAGCTACAATGTGTATAACCGAATGGAAGATAACAGGCTATTGTTATTTGCCTCATTTACTTTGTTGGTAAATTTTTATCTAGATAATTAGATTCCATTTAAAGAGCTAATTTGATGATGGACTGATTTGTGTGATAAAGTATACAACGATGGAAATTGCTTCAAAAGTTTATAATGCAAAAATTCGTTACAGTTGTGTCTTTTTGAGGAACTCTAACGGATTTCCGTCTTAGTTTTCATCAATTATTTGTAAAAAAACGCGTAGAAAATTATGAAACTATGATGAAATATATGCTGGAAATAAATAATCCTGCTCGAATAGTTGAATAAAAGCATAAGATATTTTATGATGCTTTTTTTTTTGAAAAGTTTCAGATAATCGCAGTTAGGTTCATCGGTCCAAAATGTTATTGTGGTGACTTTGCTTCTGTGCAGTACTCAATATTATTCTTCCAACATATTTCTTTTTCTTGAGTAGTCGATATTTCGATTAGTTGAAAAGCGTTTGAGACAGCATTATTATTCTCTCAAAAGGTTTCCTTCTACTAAGTGCTCAAAATTCGATGGATGTTTAGGAGCTTCATAATAGAACAAAATGAATGTATTTCGTCTAAATATCAGTCAACTGACTATTTTCAATGTATAACATCAAATATGATCAAAACAAAAAAATAATATTATTGTTTTAACAACAAATAAAAATAATAAAATCGGTTGTTTCAAGCTACTCAATGTTTATGGATTGGAGTACATAGACGTCATGATGATGTTGTAAAACGAGACAGTCAAGGTCGTGTAATGTCAGGTACTCTAAATCGTTACATAGCAAATTCAGCTTATGTACTATTATGAATTTTTGTTATGAATAGATTGTCTGTTCAAATACAAAATGAATATTTAATCACAAGTTATAATGAAGGTATAATAGATGATTTTCACCATATACTTATTGATTTCAAAAAAAAGCTTTAACTAAATCAAGTTGTTATATCTTGTTTTTCCTTAAACGAGTAAACATTAAAAATATTTAATTGTTTAGTACGTGATGACATTTTTATTGGTACATATTAGGACCAAATCATAACCGAGCAATAGTGCATGAAATGAGAAATCATTTAAATTTAGACTCAAACACAAATCATAACAAATTTAAAACTACAAACTACAAACAAAAACAATACGTATAAAAACAAAGCCAAATACAGGAAAAACTCCTATTTCGTTATGCTTCGATAATTATTTTCATCAGATGCTGGACTAGTTTTGTTAGAGTAAAAGTCTTATTCACACTATTTATTCTATCGAACAAATTAGAAATAAAATAACAGACAAATTATGTGTAAAGTAGGTATTTGCTGGATTACAGGCTCTATATTATGTGTGATATTGCAATGGTACGATTCCGATTAAAGTATAGTTTTCTTGTTGAATTATTGAATTTACTACTGGAGCTATTTTGTGTTATTGCTTTGATGTATTTCAAAAAGTTGAGCGAATAGATTTTGGATCATTGGAAGGCGTTCTTTATCACCGTTTCGTTCGTTAATAGCAAAATAAAAATACTGCTCTACATCAAGATCATATCCCGACAATAGTCCATTGATGAGACTGCCTTGAGACTTGTGTTCAGCAGCCGTCCAAAGACGAATCGTTCTGTAATCAACAATCGATGATTCACTCAATTTCCATGTCAGATGGAAACGAAATTCGAATGCCGTCATGTTCATTAAAATTTCAGCAAGTGGATTTTCAGGATATGTTGGCGATTCAGTTAAAACAAATTGCGATCCACCAATAATTGTTGGTATGCGTATATTCACTGACTTCATTTGTTGTAAACGATCGATAGCTTCGAGTGCAAGCAAACCTGATGCTGTATGATGACCATGCGAATTGATATTTGGAAGTATAACAACCATTAAATCATAACCATCAGCACCGTTTCCATTCTTGATTGTTTGCTGAAATTGTTTGATTACCCATTCTTTATCCCATTGATTTGCAAAGACTATATTGGCATCTCGATTGTA
Organism: Rotaria sp. Silwood1; assembly: GCA_905250075.1. Taxonomy (NCBI): domain Eukaryota; kingdom Metazoa; phylum Rotifera; class Eurotatoria; order Philodinida; family Philodinidae; genus Rotaria; species Rotaria sp. Silwood1. The sequence goes on from CAJNOP010000307.1 coordinate 126,962, forward strand.
TTGCAAATCCATCTGATCATAAAAGAAATATTTTCTAATACTCAATATTCGTCCACTATCAAATAGTTCCTGTTGACGTATGCGTGGCAAATGTTTTCTGCCAATAATTTCGTTTGATAATTTCATATTTCCGTAGAGGGATTCAGACGGTCCCGCATATTTAAAACCACCTTCACCATTTGTTACACATACAAGATCAACCGTAGCATTGAGTTTATGTGTAAGAGCATGAATGAAACCACTAAACATGATTTCATCGTCAGGATGTGCGATGACAACCAGCACAGCCAACACAGAACTTAACGTAGTTATCATTGTTCTAACCGATTAAAGTATTGGTAGCTTTGGTGATTCAGATATATCACACATATATTTTCTTTCTTAAATATCAAGGATTTAGAGTGATTTTCGTGCATTTTACGAAATCACTGCTATTTGAGTATATTACATATATATTCGGGGATTTATTGATATTACATATTGTGACATTTGAATAAAGCCTGTTTTTTTTCATTGACAATACTAGGCGTGTATAGCATAGACCAGCTCGACTATATTCAACGTGGCTGCATTGTAACTGAGAAATTGTTAACGGTGTATGAGAAGTAAAACTAAAACCACTGCATGAAGTTCTTTTCCAGTTAGCTTACTCAATATTCTTGGAGTGTGGGTGGATGTGAGTAGTGGTGAATAGAGGTAGAACGAAAGTAATTTTACTTGGACTTTTTGTACTTTTTCAAGTAAAATTATTACACTTGTACTTGAGAAACATGGAATCGTACTTATATTTGCACTTTGAAAAAAGTACTTGGCACTTCTACTTGTACTTCTAGATGAATACTTTTGTACTTGTGCTTTAGTACGAAAAAAAAGCACTTAGGTTTTCTTTTTGAAATACCAAAACATGCCTTTTTTTCCGTTAATCATTTGAGGGCGGATGGCTTCTATAGTGATTCCTGACTGTTTTTGAACGGAGAGATGTATCATGCATTGATGATCAGAAGTAGTTGCGTATGCATTACAATGAGCGTAATCTAATGCATACGCAGCTATTTCCAATCTTTAATGTATAACGTGTCGCTCTGTCCAAAGACAGTCAATAGCTAATTGCCCTGAAATAGTTAACATTATCTTTCTATTTAGTTTAAGTTTTGGTAGTTGCTCACAATGTTTAAGCGATTATCATAAGTGTCAATGCCTCACGATGTTCTAAGTGCCGGTTCATTCGTGTTCCATGTCAAAATTTAATGTTGAACATTACACATGATCATTACGGTCTATGAGGCAGGGTTGTAAAGATTCATTTTTTTTCGTTCTTAACCTCGACAGTTATTTTCAACCATGTTTGACAAAATGATATGCTTAACTATTTTTAAACAATCAATAGATGGAAACAATCAGATACAAATTTCTAACTCTCTTATATGTATTGTTGTTTCAAATTGAAATGTCAGATATCGTCGCTTTCTACCCAAAAGTATTGTTTTTCAGAACACAAAAGGTAGTCATTTTTGACACGATAAGCACAGAGCTTCAGACTCTGAACACGTAACTCTTACCATTGACGAGATACATTTGAAATTGTATGGCTTATTCGATTAGGTAGTTCAACTGTCTATTACTCTACATACACCTATTTATTACAAATATCAACATTTCAGGCATCTATTTATAAGTCAAAACGTCAAATCTTTTGTATAAATTTTTTACATTTTCGACATATTTCAAAAAGAATGGCATATGTTCAGTAAAAAGCAATTAATCTGTATAATGATCAGTAGACTTTCAGATGATTCTGTAAATTTCTCTTAAAACAGATTTCTAACGTTGAATTGTTTCATTTTTGAAGATATTATTCATGTATCTAACACACCATATAAACTGTGTACATCACATGTCCAATAATATCATTAGAAAGAAATAAACTTAACTTTTACTTTCTGAGAGGTCTAAGATGTATTCGGAAACTTTTTCATCAAAACTGGACGCTTAAATCTTTCCAGTCAAGATTTGAAAAAACCTATCAAAGTTTTTAAAACTCAGCGAAGGAAAAACTGCTCTGGATTATAAGTCGTGGGCACGAATATATATGTTTTGCTCTGCGTGCTGTAAAACTATATTTAGTCAAAGGTATAAGATCGAACAAGGAAACAGATGGCTTTTACAAATGGCTTGCATTGATTTTTTAATAAGATGGTAATACTACTATCTTAATTTTTTTTCAGAGATTGTTAACTTACTAACGAAATTAATTTTATTTATACGACAAATAGAAGTACCAAGTGTCTTCTGTAAAACATGATTGAAAATGAATGTTAAAGATTTAGACCGAGACACTTAATTCACCCACACATACTGCAACAGACATGTCAACATGCTATTATGGCCTTTAGTACTATGATATTGTGGATCTTTAAATCATGGAATCATGAACTTTCGAACAAGGATATTATGATTTTATGGATCAATGACTACAGAATTCACAAAGCATTAGCGATTATCTAATAGGCTCGAAATCCTGGAGCAAAAAACTTGTTTTTGCCTCATGTCATTAAGTAACGAGAGACTTTATTTACTCTAGAAACGGCTTCATCGTATTTCACATTTTAAATCCCGTAGCGATTGCATTGAAAGCTATTTTTATAACTAAATGTAAGTACAAAAGTATTCATCTACGACTACAAGTATAACAATTTTAGTTGCAGTACTTATACTTGTTCTACCTCTGATGGTGGAAGTATGTGGGTAGATGTGAAGTGATGGAGCAGGAATGAATTGGTGTAGATGCGCTTCTCCTCTTACCGGACGCCTACATCCACATTCACATCCTTATTTCAATTTCCTAAAGTTTGTTTCAACTAACACTGAGGGAGATATACGTACTTGATGTTGATGCGGCGGAAACATGAATATCAACACCCACTATTATATTGACATGAGCATCGGAGCGAACACTTCTCATTGTATGGTTTATCTCGTGTAATAACTTGCATGTTGTGGATCATGTGCTTTATATTCAGACAAAGAAATTGTTCAATGAGAATCACTACTAGATCTGCGATAGCTGCAAGCTCTATGAATCTTTCTGTTTTGAAATATGGATCAAATAAACGGTTCTTCTGCAAGCACTGTGAGCAGTGATCAGTTCTGTTTCGAAATCAAGGTTCAGGGATTTGTTCTCTTTTAAGAAGTGGATATTGAATGCTTTTTACGAGCATAAAGTGTGTGGTAGCGTCATTCCAGCATGTTTGTGCAGTTGAGAAGATGGTTCGGAACGGAGCAAGTTAAAATCTAATGATTAGGTTAAAATGAAATATGAAGTGAAATCAGTTCATCTAACTAGAACTCCGTCGGACAGATCAGTTTCTTCCGAAAGCAGTATAGGAACAGTTATAAAAATCCGAATTCATACGCATCTGTTGCAGATTTAATCATAACAACGTTGGCGGTTATATAAGAAAAAATATGAAACGTACAAATTTTTTCTAGTTTATTTCTGTTTATATGAGAGAAAACAAATTATACAAGGACAAAAGATTATTTTGGGTCTTCAAGTTGTTCATTATCAAGCTTAGATCTAGATAATTTTGATTGATGTAACAAAACCAAAAAAAGTACCAAATAAGATATAATTGGAAAAGTTGTAAGACGAAAGAGTCACAAAATTATAGGAATGTAAAATGTAACCTAATATCATGAATCTGTAATAATATACTTGATGATAATTATTATTACAGTTCAGCAGAAAAATAAAGCTTGAGTTTTTACTTATTTATGGAATATATCTGATATTATAAGACGGATTAATTATTATTATTATTATCTTCTAACTTGATATCATATTTATTATTAATTATTATGTGAATTACATTGATTCATATTGACAATTAGTTGGATTATGATGTTGAGTTACGTCTGATACTGTTATAGTTTCATGATGTCAGGCTATATGTTACATTCCTATAGATTCATAATATTTTCTTCTTATTTGTAATATCAGTGAAAATCGTCAGGATCTAAGCTTGATAATGACCGTCTTGAAGATCGAAGATTTTCTTTTTGCATTTTTGTCTTCTGTTTTCTTTGATATAAATTAAATACAATTTCTACACTGCATATATTGTCTCATTTTATAATATATTAATAATATCAAGATGTTATGTACCACACATGATAATGATTCTTTTGTTTTAGTTTTGATGGTAAAATCAGTCATTTTTTCGTAAACAAGAGTTGTCGAACACATAAACGTTTAGAATGGACGAACTACTGATTAATCAAAGAATGTAATAAAGTCTCAAAGATGAAGAATAATAAAAATCCGAGAATTCTTGCAAAAAGTCTCGAGATTATTGACACTCCTAAAATGTTGCATCACAGTTGTCATCAGCACAATTATTCCTAACTATAAAATCAGAACCAAACATTGTTTCTAACCAGGATCAAAATCAGTGTTTTCTCTGATCGCGACCAAATTTTTTTGTCAGAACTGGGACCAAAAAAACGGTTGATCAGACTCATCAAAATTCTCATGTCTCCAATATCTTCATTCCTTGCATTACTTCTTAGATTTCCATTATCTCCTATGTCACTATGAGCTCCTATACCTTCATTACCTGTTCTAGTGGAAATTTTAACAACATTGTGAAAATTCAAATGAATTCTCTGCTAATTTAAATAAAGTATCTAATCAGTTTAACGGCATGTTCTTTGAATCCGAGACATTCTTTCTCTTCTTGCAAATTACTTCGCACATTTCGACCAATAATACACACATAATCAACATTGAACAAATCATCTCATATAGAAAAATTCTTATGGGCTCAAGAAAATATTCACACTATTTCATACTCGTAAAGTATTATGAAAATGAAACTAGCTCAATGTTTTAGAAGATCTTTTTCAAAAAATAGTTTCGAAAACGATACAGCAGACTACTTACAGGCAATGACTAATTGAAGAATATACAAATTATAAATATTCGTGAAAAAAAGGAGGCTGACTTTCGACAAAGAAAAAATATTTGACAACATGCTAATGATGATATCTTCTCTGAAAGAGTACGATGGAATTTTTGATCTTGATAATCTACCTCTCGTTGACATATCTATGTGCTTCTAATGGAAATTCAAACTAGGTTTCATTTGAAGACATCATAGAAGCGATATATATATATAGAGAGAGAGAAAGAAAAGATAAAAAACAAGCTGGTGAGAGTGTACTCGAATAATTCTATTGCGATTGAAGAAGCATTGTGCAAGTACTCAGCGAATTTTAGAAAAAGCACAGATGTCCGTCTTTGAAGCAGTTCTTCAAATAAGATTCTGGAGTGCAATTATTTTATTTTCAATTGGAGCTCCGGCGGCGCTTCTCAATGTGATAATGTTCGTTAGCATAAAAGTACTTCGTCGATCTCCATTGGCTTATTATGTTGTGGGGCAATCATTATCCGATGTAAACGTTTTGTTGATCGTGCTTCTTCAAATAGTTCCATTCACATCACAATCGGTTTCATCCATTGCTTGTAAGTTAACGGTGTTCTTTATGCAAATGACCGTGTCTGTTGCAATGAGTTTTCTTTGTTTGTCTGCATTTGATCGGTGGGCATGTACGTCTCAATCAGTTCGAATTCGCCAATTGAGTTCGATTGGTATAGCGCGTCGTCTCTCTCCTGTCCCGTTCATGTTTTGGTCCATTGTCAATACTCCTTTTCTCATTTATTGTGATCTTGTACCACCAACATTCACTTGTTGGTTCACAAATGATCTTTTTATGCGAATAGGAACTCTTCTTTTGTCTCCAATCTTCACTATTCTTCTTCCTCTAACAGTTCTAATACTCTTTGGACTGTTGACATATCGTAATATTCGTCTTGCGACTCATGTTCGTCAACAAACAAATCAAACTCGCTTGTCAACGTGGGAACAACAAATGACACGAATGATGTTAGCTCAAACTCTTCTAAGTATTTTTTGCACAATTCCTCGAGCTATTTTCGTTATTTATTCGATCGCTACCATTGGAGAGAGTACAACGAGAAGTTTCGATCAACTCTCTATTGTACTTCTCGTCGATTACTTGACTGTCTGTATCATTTCTACAAATTTCGCATCATCTTTTTACATATTCCTTTTTTCATCGCCGCGTTTGCGACAAATGATTCAAATGTATTTGAAACGTTGTTTCAATAGGGATCATCAACGAATAGCTCCAACGAACATATTACTCACAGCACCAACACTTATTGATCATCAAACTAGAGGAGACAATGTTCACCTGACCCTATAAAATGAACCATTTTGATGATCATATATTACTACGATTACTGCTCAAGAAACTTTCATTTTTTAAATATTACGTTTCTTTCAATCTCAAATACAACCTTTCCAAAAATTGAGATACATTGTATCTTATATGATGCTAAAATCTTTCATTAATTCTGTGACGGTGAAGCCCGTAAATTTACGGTTTAACAAAATGTTTAGCGGTGGGCGTGTACTTTAAAGGCGGTTGATACCATACCTCCACACTCCTTGCAAATCTTCTATCCAACATAATAACATGAAAAAACGAAAAAGCTGAAAATTTTGGATCGGGAAGGGTGGTCTCATTAAGAAAAGTCGAAACTTATCATAGGGGCTTCGGAAATGCCACACCAATACCCTCGTGACGGAAGTACAGTGAAATTACTGTCGAAAAATTTGAAATAAACGGCAATAGAAAAAAATCTATAGAAAAACTTCATTCAAAAATCTCACATTACAACGATCTAGAATAAAGGTTTTGATTCGAAATAAATCACAAAACGATGTAAAAGTCCAAAGCAGATATTTGATGAAGTTTTGATATTATTTACATTTCATAGTGAGGTTAAAAACTATGAAAAACACGTATTTTCAGCTATTCTCAATGGTTTACATCGACTAACGATGATTACTATTGATTTAATCCGTTAGAAAAAAAAATAACGCATATGAGCGCGGCATGTCATAAGAAAAGGCTGTAAAAATAGATATCGTTGTTTCTTTCTCTTTTTGTCGTTCATTGCTTTTTTTCTTTATCTCGTCCTCGTTGCATCGAGTAGTTTTACCGTTCTTGTTCTGCTCTTTCTCGTTTCATGCACGTAATCCTGACTTTTGCGTGTTGATAAACATATACTCTTTTCTGGCTGTTGCTTGCATTCATTCCTTCATTCATTCTGTTTGGTTACAAAACTTATCTTCACACTGCACTCTTCAGCGACAACATACATAATGGCAGAGACAACCGTCCAGCTCAGAGATGACCTTGAACTTAAGAAGGGATTTGAAACTTCCCTACCTCAAGGCTTACCTAACTCCGTTACCGCACTAGACTGGATGAACTTCATCTCTGGCGCCAACGCCATACTCCGTTGTTACAATCCACACCAACTCTTCAGTGGTACTTTTCTTGCCGGCCTCTCTGTATTTCTTTCACCAATTTCTCGCGAAATAACACGTCAAAAATTGCACGACACTAGCATGAATCTTCTTGGATATCTGGAGGCATGGAATGCTGGATATTTCGGGCCTAGGAACATGATGGTGGACTTCCATGAGGATAAGGTGTCGGCGAGCAAGATCAACACCGAGCACAAGGGGAAAATGATCTGGAGACAAGTAGCTCGATTGGGTACGGGCGACTACAAACGGTTCCTAGTGATCCATTCTATGGAACCACCACCACCACCATATCAGAATTAATCAACGACTACACAAAAATATGTCCAATTGTCGAAATCTACAATCCTATATTGTTCGAGATGACTTTCACTTGTCAAAGTCGATTTATAATACATATTGTCATGAATCTGTAATAACGCAGACTTAAGAGATCATAAGCTATGAACTTGGGCATCACATCACTCTGTAAAAATAATTGGTTTGATACGAAGGATCTGTGTGTGGACGAGTATGAGTGTGCATCTTCTTTTTCTTCTACGCCCACACCCTCAGATCGATTTGCATCTTCAGTTAGGTTGTTAGTCAATTGTTGTGTGCAAGTTTATTTCAGATAATTTAATAATTTAGGAACTAAGAGTTATAGATACGACAGATGATCATCACCAATTGGAGATCTCTTTTTTTTATATGTACTTCAAGATTCTTTGATCTGACGCTGTTTTTGTTCTGAATAATACAGAAACAGTTATTACATGTCTCAGCACAAACTCTTATCAATGGCAAATTTTTGTACGCGAAAATTCTTAGAATCCACTACATAGAGGTTTCCATCAAGATCAAATGCTAAATCACTGGGACTCCAAAGTTGATCAGACTGAGAACCTTCACCATGACCACCAGCGATAATACTGCCAGATCTAGCTCCACGTGGCCATCGCACTATTCGATCATGATCAGTATCAGTTACATAGACAGTACCAAGCTCATCCACAATAACACTGTCTGGGTATCCTAATTGATCAGTGTCGTCACCTTGGGATCCGCCAGCAACAATCGAGATTTGTGTTGTTCCATCATTCACTTTTATTATTCGATGATTACCCCTATCAGCCGCGTAGAGAGCTAGATTTCGATCAACGAACAATAAACCTGGATCAACAACTTCTGAAGTGACCAGTTGTCCAATTGTGTCACCAACGCGCCATTTTCTCACTTCATGTTTTATATCATCAGATACATAAAGTGCGCCTTGATCATCCTGTACTATACCAACAGGAAAGATATCTTTAATAATTGTTTCTCCACTTTGAGCACCTCGAGACCATCGTTGAACACGTTGATTATTTCTGTCAGTGATGTACATTGTTCCATTTTTATCGATGAATACATCCATCGGAGAGTCTAATTGATTACTATCAAGTCCATGTCCTTTGCCACCTGCGACTATTTGAGCACTTGAAACTTCACGATCCCATTTGACTATACGATGGTTGTTAAAATCTGCTACATAAACACTTTGATTTTGATCAACAAAGAATCCATATGGGATATCTAACTGATTCAGATCAGAACCTTGACCATTTCCACCAGCTACAGTGGTAGCATTTTGAGCCCATGTTGCTAATGCACAAATATCATCACCAGGTTTTAATGGAACTTAATGAATTGAGAAAATGAAAGATATCAATTTGTCGAGGCTAACTGATCTAATTGTGGCATAAATTTTAAAAAACGTCGTTTTTTAGTCTTAATCTGAATTGTTCTACAGAAAATTCAATCTATAATATTTAGGTCGAAAAATTATCTATTTTACTCGTTTCGCATTCAATCTTCCCATTTGACATTTGATCTTTCTACAAGCAAAAATATCCTGTTCAAGCCTATTTCGATTCTAAAAGTGGTTGTCTGGATTCAGCAAGTGACCCTTTTCTCATAATATATCGAAGTTGAAGAATTAATTTTAAAAACGAATTAATGAAGAGAAGTCACTGTTAGGACCAAAATAGACTTGAACAGAAATTTTCCGAATAAGAGTACGATATAAAGTGTGTAGGTGTGCACTATGAATATAGAACATACAAACTGACAACATACAATACTGAGCCAGAATAACCTAAATTTGGGAAAAAAGGTGTCTTTTTAAACTTCAGCCATAATTTAACTATTCTATTTGTTGATCGAGTTGAAACTCGGTGTCATTTTATCATTATTTAATAGATTGAGCTTTATCACTTTTACAAATACTATCTATTTATAGCTATCTCCAGTTAATATCATACTGAATGAGCGTTCTAGTAAAAATGATAAAGAGACGACTGATTACATAAAACAAATTGAGAAACAAATATAGTAGCGATGTCACCTTTAGTGACTGCTGTCAAATGATTAACAACTGTTCGTTGGATTGAGATAAACTTTGTTCTTGTGTTCCGCATAAACTTCTCATATTCTCAGGACTTCTTTTCACGAAATTAACAAAAAACGGTCGAATCAAGAAAAATTAATTGAAATCGAACCGATTCTCAATAGAATCTTGAAAATTGAGTTTGGATTCTATATTATTCTCAAAAATATGTTGGTTATTCGTTCGTTTGTATTTGATTTTGATTACTGGATGAATTTTCTTTGACAACTGTGTTTTTAAGGAATAAAATGACCTTATCTATCCATGAAATGCATATTCTATATATACATATCATCAGGGTATTCTACGTTAATTTATAAGCAAAATCCACAAAAGAAATAAGTGTTTGTTACAGGCATTGAAAGTAAGAAGGTCACTTGCTACTTTTGAGAGTTTTGGTACAATATGATCCTGGAATAACTGAATTATGAATTATTTAAAACAAGTTCTTAGAGATGAACGTTTTTCTTAAGCGCAGCATCCTTGCATTGTTGAGCAATTTTTGTCTTGTAATTCGAGTCTTTCAAGGATTTTTCGAATTGATGATTCTGTTTTCTTCATTTAACTTTACATTGAGCAAAAGGATTAATTATATATATTTTCAAATCCTGCTTAAACGTCACGATACTTTGGTAGCCGAATATAATACAAAATTTTTTTTGCTTTATGATAAAGAGCAGACAGCTTCGGTGGTATTGACTTTATATTCTGTTGTATAGTGCAGATATGGCGCTGATAGTTACAACCCAAGTATTCTTTCACTAGCGCATGGTACATGTTAGCAAGTGTTAAATATTTTCACTATCCAGCATTTTTCAAAAACTTCATATGGAAAGAAAAAGCTGGATAATATTCTTCTACATTCATGTGGGAAAATTTCTTAAGGGTGTGGTGTATGAGTACGGGTGTTGTTGAAGAGAAAGCCAACACATAACATCCACACCCACTCATTCATTGCTGCTGAATTTGATAGTCTTTGATGAATAGGGACTATCTTAGTGACATATGAAAGAGTATGGAGTGAATTTTGCTGCTCGACAAAAGCATATTTCTGATGAGCTTTTATCATTTCATATATGATTTTATTTTCGTTGGTTTTTCGAAGTTTTCTCCCATGGGCTATGTCTAGTCAAATTCTTATCTGATTTACAGTCATAGAATTTTACACGCTAACGTTGTATTTGAAACATGATCGGACAGAATACAGCTATGATTGCCTTTTCTTTACTTCAGCAAGGATTTGATTTATAGAAATAAGAAATAGATTGATCAAAAGAAAGTCTTTGAATAGTCAGCAAATCGTAAATTACTGTTGAAGTTTCTAGTTTTGAAAATATTAGGCAAGGGTAGATTCCTGTCCACTTTTACATCCGAACTTCAAAGATATTTCTTTGTTTTTATGAAAAACTCACTGGTCGATGTGCTCGTTGCATTCATAATCATTGTAGTATTTGTGATTGTAGTTGCTGTAGTGTTTGTCGCTATTCATGAATAGAAAACATTGACATTAAAAAGAGTTTTAAGCAAATGCCTCATTCTCCAACATTCAATGAGATACGTAACTTAATCAAGATGATTTGTAAGTAATATTTTAACTGTATTTCTATTTTTTATTCTATGAAATCATAACCCATATTTTATATCATTTGAACGGATATTGCACTAAAGAAAACTCTGAGTCGAGAAGCTTTCTAAAAAACAAACTATTCCTTTTGCCTGTACCACTAACAATGTAATCTTTCAAAGAGTTCTTTTGTTACACCATCAAAATATTTAAACTCATGAAGTCATCTTTTACTCAAGTGGAAAATCAGAATACTTCTACGATCAAATTTTGTCCGTCTAATATTATCATCCTCTAAACTGAAATTATCATAATATATGTGTACCTAATACAATGTTTTCTTTCTTTTGTATTTCAAGAACGAAAATATGCTAATCGGTGGTATACATAAAAAAAAACTAAGCTAATGATAGTGTTGTAACAGTTCAGTGCCTTGAGCGCTATGAACAGTTTTTCGCGACAATAATCAAATGTCGATTCTCTTTGACATAACGGACTATTTAGTAAAAATTGAAGTTCTGCATGAATCTGTAAGTGATTCTTATTTTTCTTACTTTCTTTTGGTGGACACAATCGATAATCAGCCATTAATGACGGATAACAAATGGGATGATTAAAACATCGAGGATAATGAACACAGATATGATCAAACTGATAACAAAAATTTTTTGATGGAACACATGAAACTAATTCGGAACAAGTCAACAAGAGAAAACCACAAATGCTACTATCATTATTAGATGCTGTTTGAAAACGGCCACATGCAATGTTCGTTGAACATTGACTATATTGACACCCACCATGACACTCTTGAGTACTAACTTCATCTACTCTAGGATAGAATCGGTTGTTTAATACGTGAAAAGAAGCGACAGACAAACCTAAAAGACTAGAATAGAAAATTGTTGCGTTGGAGACACCCCAACAGCAGCTGTTTCAATTACCTGGCAAAAATGAAAACGAAGACTTGTATTATCATTGTAGTTTAATTTTGCGTTGAAATAACGATGAAATAAGAAAGTCTATTGCTCCTATCGTCGTTTGTAATACAGGCGACTTTGTCGTGAAATGTTTGTCATAATACTAGGAGTCATTCTGTTATCTTTCTTTAAGTAAAGACATGCATCTGTCATACACCTGGCTGATAACATGTTGACAGTTTTGCGTATTCTATATGCTTGTTGTACAAAGAAGTTTACCGAGAAGAATGCTCACTTGTTGTGAAATACATTCACCGATAGAACTCTTCTACATTTTACTGAGGTATGTGCAGATTTTTCAAAAATGGAAATTTTCCTGAATTTCAACAGTAGACACTAATGCAAAGAAACACGTTTTTCAAAATTCTAGAAATTTCAGTAATTTTCTTTTCTCGAAATGTGAATACATGGTTAACACATCCGAAACGATTCAATTTTCTCAGGAACTAGTTTTAATAAATTCATTTTCATTTCATGTGCATCCACCTTCCGATAAATGTACTCATTGGTCCGTTTCATACATATCTATTGCCATTTGTATTTATTTTTCTTATTTATTTCATAATATAGGCGGTCCTCTTTCATGTCAAATTGAATAATTACTCAACTTTGCTTGTCTTTGTCTTATATGTATTGCGCAGTACGAACAATATAGCGAAACGAAATTTCGATTTTTGTTTCTTTTTTGTATTCCTTTCGTAGATTTATCTTTCACTCTTTTCTATCTTATGTAGACAAAAAACAACTGTATCTTGGATGCAATTTGAATCTGCAAGCTTCAAGAATGAATGTACAAATCTGAAGTGAAATGAAATTAGAAATATTAATTGCTATCGACATTTCGTCACTAATAAAAAATATTAGACTCATAGTTTGGGAAACTAATCGATATGTGAAACATTTTCACCATTTAAAAGAGGAAATGAAATTGCATCAAATCGTATATACCAGATTTTCTGATCAGTTTTCTCGAAGTCTACCATCAAGTTTATTAAAAACAAAACATAATTCAATGTAAAAGTTTTACGATTTCAATTTTCAGGAGTACACTGGGATCATTAACTGAAAATCTATAAATTATGTAAGTCCGATGTTGTAAGATTTAGCTAATCATGAGTTATAAATATTTTACTGCATGTTATCAGCGCATACTTCATAACAATTTGACTTTTCTTTTCATTTTTTTAACGAAAAATCCATCTTATAAACCTATGAAAAAAGCCTGAATTCTTTGAAAAAAATGGCGAGAGACTGAGAAAATTTGTCAGAAAAGTTTATTCATATACGATTTGGTGCATCTTCATCTCCTATTCTAAATGTTGAAAAGCACAACTCTCCATCTAGTTTCTATCAAAAGTTTGTCAAAAGAATACTCACACTTTTTCTTTTTTGAAATGGTTAATAGTAAATAATGGAATCTTTTATTTACTTTACTTTATTTACTTAAAAAAGAAAGTAAAGTAAATATGCTATTCTTAGCAACTATTTCTACTTTCATAAGCAGTCGTAACAAAGAATTCATAAAATTATAATCAGATTACATTGTCACGCAGGAAGGAAAATCTATGGAAAATAGATTATTTTTCAAGGAAAATGTAAAATCATTCAAATCAACTATAACAAGCTCAAATCAAAAGAACTTATGGAGATGTTAATCATATTAGTTGTTCATTCTAGGAGAAAATACTAAAGGAAATAGATTTTTTTCAGCCGACATATAAGCTGTTGAAGTAGAAATCCTTGATCCGCCTCTACTATGACAAGATGAAGTGAAAACAATTTAAGAAGATTTCACTTACATTACTTTTTTAAGTCGACATAGAAATGCTAAGGTAAACAGATTTTTTAAGCAGGAATGTAAATTATTTTATTAGAAATCATCTATTCAGTTCTGGTATGTTAAGAAGAGCTCAAATGAAATAGAGCTTATAGAGTCATAATTAGTAGGTATATTTTTATACGTTCTTATTCTATCTCTGCTTGCATTGAAATATGCCGTCAAGAAAAAATGGATGGTAAATACATGTTTTTCATCTTGACGTTCATTTCTTTTTGACATCTGTAGCTTTATATGGAGTGAACTATTTCTGCCTGAATCGGGACACATATCCCATCGATTGATACAACTGTGTAGTGCTGTCAAGGAACATCAGTAGTTATAAAAAAGCGTAGAAAAGTTACTAAAATGGATAATCAATTTGAAGGATAAGGGTTCGAAAAATAATTGTGGCAATTTCCCAAGTAATCAAAAAATAGATGAAGACAGGCCATATTATTATAGTGCTATCGATCAAAAGTAGAACTTGAATTTTGATTATTATTTAAAAATTTTGTATATGTTTTTATTCATTCTCCATTTGATAGATAGTGTATCTATATATATGACTGATGTGTAATTCTGTCGTGCTGCTCATCAACAAGTTATATTATTGATATAGTTTTCTCAATTAACTCCTATTCTTTGTTATAAAAAAGTCAAGAAGAAAATATTCAGTAATAATCAGAAGGAAATTACAGCTATAACTTTCTTCTTATCATTAATCGATTCATTTCTTCTTCACTTTTTTATAACAAAGAAAAAGAGTTAATTGATTTCATACTGCAATATAGTAGTATATAATATTCTTTCTCTGTCAGTCATGGAATCATCCATTCATAATGAAACATAAGCACGTAAAAGTTAAGTTAATATGATGACTGAAAACTAAAACAATTTTTATTTATCTTTTCTTTTCATTATGAATGAAACGATATCAACAATATAATAGCGCTCTCCGTCATGTCTAATCTGAAGTGTTCTTCATATTCGTCATTACTAGTTATCATAACAAGAAAGATCTTACCATCATGTTCGCATTAGTCCATAAATAGAATAAGAATACAAGAGATGTAGAATAAAGATGGATTCGAACATCTGACTCGACTGTATTCAATATTTAGCGAGTATCGTGACGCCAGACCATGACTTTTCAATAAACTGATGTTAATTTAAATAGTTGAAAAAGTGCTCGGAGACATATGACATAAATAGTATAAAACATATTCTGCACCTGTCATGACTAATCTAGTTTTTAGAATATCTTGTCATTAAAAATTCAGAGTATTATGTAATTTCTGAGAATTTCGTTTTTCTCAAACTAAGTTGTCTAATCAATTCGCTTAGACTGATCAATAACAAAAAAAAATCAATGTAATGTAAATAAACCCTTCAATATCTACATCATTTGTTGATAATAGATGATGGGTATTTAGTAGCATTTAGAATATGGACTAGATAATAGAATAGATATCGTTTTGTTACGTATGTTTCACTAAAAATAATTCAAGAGTACAGCTATATGCATTAAAAGAGACGCCTCACTAATTTGTTAAGCTTTACGATTCAGATTCGTGGAAATCTTTTACTGAAAGTTTGTCCCAAGTTTTAGTTGCAACTATTATGTTGAACAGTTCAAGTAAACATTTATATAATTATATTTCAAAGTCGAATAAAATTTTTATTTTATATTGACGAAGGATGAAGTATGCTAAATGATGATAGAAAAAAACGTGCATCTGCATCTTCCATTGTAAGTACGAGAGAGTTTGGGCGAAGTTTTATATCAAAATGTGGGAATACGATTTTGCTGAAAATCTTGGATCCAATAGAGATAACCTTTTAAAAATTCGATATGTCGAGTACAAAGATCTAAAGGAAGGAATTCTTTTCAGCTTTTTCATAACTTATTAAGAACTATTTATGGCTCAAAGATGGAGTCAAAATAGCTTTAACATATGTCGAAAGGTTTCCTCGTTAGTGATGCATCGTCATAAATATAAACCGACACAACAGTTCACATTATTTCACATCATCAGAAATAGGAAAATAAATAATTTTCAAGCGAGTCTCCTTGTATTCATCAATTTATCGGCGTAGAAAAACAGATGTAGATCACTTGTATACGAGAAGAATGCATCTTATTAACCTTATGAATAATAAAATACTTATATATGTGTTTGTACTGCGCTAGAAAAGAATCATGACAGCATTATGACAATTATAGTTTTAGCTTTTTTAGAAGTTGCTGAAATTGAAAATGGCGTCTAACGCAACACGACAATGGGTAAGCAAGCAGTGGCGAATTCGTAGTTGAATTCACAATGTTTTTTGTCTAGATTTCGATACCCAGTGAATTGGTTGGTTCAATTCCACGTCCGAATGAATTAATTGAAGCTCGTATTCGATATGAAAGCGATCTAATTACCATAGAAGATTTACGTAAAATAGAAAAAAAAGCAGTGGAGCAAACAGTCAACGAATTAGATCAACTGACCGGATCGATGATCTTGACCGATGGTGAACAAACGAAACCTTCATTTTTGACCTATCCAATTTATGATCTCGTTTTTGAACGATATACATTTGATAAACAATGTTTTCAAATAACATTTTCCGACGGTATGTGAAAGCGTTGATACCAACAGTTGATAGTGCAAAGAAGCCTCAGACTGTTTTGCATATAGAATTAAATAGAGCATATGAACTCTCTTTATCTCAGGTGTAAAATATCAGTTTTTATTTTTTTTGTACTCAAAAAATTTATCGGAATGCTCTCGATTTCAATCCGAATACAATCGTTCTTTGCTTTCTTATATGAATGTATCTTCATAGGACATGTGCGAACCCTGCCACGTCTTATCAAAGCACCTTTCAAATATGCCACCTATGCCTACAAATATTTGGAAGCGGCTAAACGGTTAACCAACAAACCAGTCAAACAAGCTGTTATTACGGCATCGGCATTATCCATGGTTTATTCACCACATCTACTAAAAAGTGGTAACATTGACAATTATTCACATGAAAAATTCCTCGAAGATTTAACCAACGAATGCGAAAGGGATATTCGACGATGTCTCGGTATGTAGAGTTTGATATAAAATTCTTTTTACTAAGTAAATGTTTTAGAACATGGAGCACATGTTGTTCAGCTTGATTTTACAGAAGCTCGCTTGTCACTTAAAGTTGATCCAAGTGGCCGATTACTCAAAGATTTTATTGCTATAAATAATCGAGTTCTAGATCGATTCAATGCTAATGAACAGAAGAAAATTGGAGTACATGTTTGTCCGGGTGGCGATTTCGATTGTTGTGTGAGTCTTTTACTGATGAGTCAAAGAAAAAAACTGAAGAAAAAAAAACGAGTTTCTTCTATTAATCGCTTTTAAGTGATACCTAAGAGAAGAATGGACCTAAGTAACTATATGCATCACTGAAGTTGTTAAATGATCACTTTGACGCAATTCTTTTCTCGGAGAATATCGAGACTAAAAGAAAAATGCTTAATCTTTGTTTTATTCTTTGCAGCATTCCTCCGATATTGATTATACTCTCATGTTGCCTGATTTATTTCAATTAAATTTAACCAATTTTTATCTTCAACTTTCATCTGAAAAAAATCGTATTAAAGTATTAAAATGTATTCAGAAGCATATGAAACCGAATCATCGTATTTTCGTCGGTGTTACTGATCCCATCAATCCGACAATTGAAACGGCTGAAATGGTCCAAGATCAAGTATTAGAAGCAGCAAAATTCATTCCCATTGAACAACTTGGCACGACTGATGATTGTGGCTTCAGCCCATTTGCCGATGATACATCCACACCGAGAGAAGTGTGTTATGAGAAAATCAAAGCAAGAATTCAAGGAACCAAAATGGCTGAACAAATCTTAAATATGAAATCTTAAGCATGATTGGCAATCTATTCATCTATAGTCTCGTATTACTATTGTGCGGTTCGTCTCCTTTACTTTTAGATAGCGTAGTGTTTAGAATGTTGTAACCATATGTGTCGTAACGTTTATAGCCTAGCTTTATGAAAGATTCTAATCGATATTGTAATGATCCAATGTGTGCGTGAATGTGTCGGTATGGTTGAAGGTGAATCCAATACCCTCACCCGATTATTTTATTGATGTTGATTGGTAACAATAAAAATAATGAAACCGAGACCGATTATTCTAACGTGGATGATGATGTTACTTTTCTCGCACCATACACCACATTCACACACTGTAAAAATAAATCCGTAGAATAATCGGCGCTTGCATTTTAAAAAAGTTTCCATAAAACTTTGAAAGTTGATGCTAATGTCATTTACCCTTCGAAGGTTTATGAGCGGAAGGGTTTATGAAAAAAAAAGATTTTATGGCACCTTCGTGAGAGTGAATTGTTCAATATTATCAACGGAACAATTTATCATTATACGAATAAAGGTATATTATTCTACGGTTTCATGAAAACTGTTTCTTATGACATGTATAAGTGTAGATTAATCCATGTTTTCCGCAAAACGATTTATCATTTTACACGATTAGACAATATTATCTCAGGGGGTACTGAAGGAGTGGGTAAGTGCGTGTCGGTTTGTTCCTTCTTTGATCAAAATCAACACCCACATCCCGAAAGGAAAAGTGATTTTGGAGGATCTCTGACATTTTTTACTAGAAGGATCGCGGTTAAGCGCCAGTTCTCGATTAATTTGGACCAAATCGGAAACTCTTTTTATTCACTCTCTCATTCGTTCTCATATCAATAATTTCGATAGATGTTGGCTCGTTGATGAAATAGTGTTCTTTATCCGACAAAAAAAGGAAGTAAATATAATATATGTATTCTTATCAGCAAACAGTTGTAATAACGGCAATTGCGTTTTTTTCGAAGTAAAAAGCGTACACCATACTTACCCAGGTATCTTTTTCCAACTTTGGCGATGAGAAGAAACCCACTCGTATAAAATATTTCAGCAGCGTGCAGATCAGTTACTTCTCGAACAACTCAACAATGTCTGTAGCGATTGCTGCTGGTATTTCGTCTGTTGCACGCTTTTTCGAATATATGGATTCGACCAATGTTACTGTCGATAATCTCATCGCACAACTGGCTAGCACAGATCCCAATGTTCGCAATCAAGCATGGACTATTGCATTGAATAAAATCAAGGAGAATCCAATCAAGCATAGCGTGTATGTCATGATGAAATCTTACGGAGATATTATCATTCTATACGTATGCGGACAACACCTGATGCAATGGCTTTTGGATCTCTTTCAATATCTTCGAAGCATTTACACAACGCCTCTCAGAACACTGAAAACTATGGTTTATTTAATAAAAGATAGAGTGATTAGTTTTGTTGAACGATTCCGTACATTTTTTGTCAGTACAGTTGAACAAGTGCCTCAATTTATTCACGATAGATTCCAAGATTTTATAACTTACATTACAACAGAAAGTTTACCTGATATAATTGGCACAATAGCACGCGGTGTCATACGCTTTTTAATGAAATTATTCAGCATCATCCTCAGTACTTTCAGTGTAATAACTCAGTGGCTGTACACGATTGTATGGCAACAACTAAAGAAAGAAACCTACAAGTATCTGATTCAAATCGTTGGTTGCTGTCTCTATTACTTCGAATGTCTGAATGAAATGTTTGGCGCTACCGAACTTCCTCAATTTCTACGCATGAGTATTCTGGCAGCTACCAACTAAGATAAATACATAAGTTTTTTGAACAAACAGTAATTAATTGCTTACTGTGGCTCGAATACTTTGTCTATCTTTTCATTTCGTTTTCTCTAATTTATTATTATTTTTTAATCGATTTAACGATTGCTTAAGGTGGCTGTATGCTTTTCTTTGATTGCATAGGACCGGTAAATCCAACAGACAGTCTATGACTTCTGTCAGATCTGCGAAACTTAATAGTCTACCTGTAGTTTCTGCTGAGTCTACCAAATAGTCTTTAGTTCCATTATGTCTAACAGACGATGTATGTCTAGCAAATCTAGCAAATAGTTTTTGATTTCTGTCAGATCTCGTCGTAAATGTAGCTGCCTTCGACGACAAAAAATTAAGAAACATCTCTGTATTGAATATGAAAAGATTTTTTCGGAAACCGTAAAGAAAAGTATTACTCTTCGTAAACTAAGAAAACTTTTGATCCCTAAGATAGGGTGTGGATGTGTGGGTGTTGTAGCCGACCTCATCTTCACTGGAACCGGCATCTATACCTACACTCTCTTTACTAGGTTTTACTAAACTTTCTTCAATATTTTTGACAGTTTCCATTTTAAGTTCATAATGGTGACAAAATTTTGCTGCAAGTTGTTTTTCAGTTCATTAAATTCTTGTTGAAGTTCATAATGTCAGAGGTATAAACAATAAGAAGTAAACAATTCGACTTCCGAGAACTTTGAGTTATTTAAAACATATCGTAATCGATTTATTTTTATTCACAAACAGCCTGCTTGATGAAAGATTAAAGGTGTTAGTGTGGGTCGAGTTTCTAACACCCATACCCACACCCCACCTAAACCCAACTTTAGGCTAATCGTATTTTTTATGGCATTTTATTTGTATTTTCATAATTGGCAGTTGAACATGACAAACAACAATGATTAAAAAAATTAATTTTTTTATGTTGACAAATAGATCATAATGTCGTTGATTCTAATACCATAAACCTCCCAATCGTGCGCAACTTTCTACAATAGACACGTTTGAAAAGTTCGAAAGGTATCCACTATGGAGAGGTTTTACTGTATTTATTTCTCAATTGAATTTAAACATTTTTCTCTCCCATTTAATCTTCAAATTATTATAATGCTATTGTTTTCTTTATGTCATCATTTTATTTTGATCTAGTCATATTTGGTTAAAAACTTCATGTATTATTATCAACAATACGCTACAAAAAGATCGAACATGAATTATAGAATAATTTCGTATATGTGTGTGTATTTGTCCTTCCGTTTTGCGTTCATCTTCTTTTCTTCCTCAGTGACAAACAGAGATGCAGAATCTGCCGTAAAAATGACAAATTTTCCCAAACGGCAAAAGTTTTTCGGAAAACTTCTCCGCCTAAAAAGAAGAGAAAAAAGTGTCTTTGTTTGAGGATGCATATTCATAAAAACAGAACATCAAAAGCGAGCTATCGGTTATAATCAATTATTATGCAAAAAGAAAACTGAATAAAGTGATGTTATGAACATAGAACAGCTGTAACAAATCTTTTAATCATCGAAATCGATTAGAGTTCGTTTCACAATAGAAGACTATTACTTTGTATTAGAGTTTTTCAGATCACCCTTCTCGAAGATGTCTTCTAATATGAATATAGTCTTTGAGGTGTTCTTTGAGAATCGATTTATTTAAGCAATGTGTTTTATGTTTAAAGAGGTGAATTTTGGTGAAACCTTTGTGTAAAATTGGATAACCTCTTGATTTTCAGGTAAAGTATCACTAAAAACTTTGAAAGCTTTCAGTTTTAACACAAATTGATAACAGAGATATTATGATCTGTTGATCCGTCTGGATTATTTTCTAAAAAGTAGTCCTCTATTGCAAGAGAAAAGCTTCATAAAGAATCATGTGCAGATAACTTATTATAGTTAATAAATCAGATAGATTGCAATATATTATTCACACATATAATCTATTATATTCAATGATACTTTAAACCAAAAAGAATGGTGACGTTTAAAAAGAGTAAATGACAAGAAACAGTGCTGCAAGGAAAATGTGTAATAGGGAAAGAAGGAAGGCATTCGAAGATGAATGATGCGCGTGCAAATGAGACAAAGACCTAGGTCTATAAATTAATATACAAAGAAAGAACAAATAAACTAGAGAAATCGTTTATTGAGTTTATGATTTCTCCGTAGAGGAAGACATTCTTCGAAAATTTTTCCGATGTCGACATTTTCAAGAATTTCCCCAAACGCGCATTCCTGCACACGGGTTCATTGTATACATCTGGACTAGCAAACATGATTTATGTAAAGAAAAGAAAAAACACAGAAAGTTTTATTTGTTGTTTATCTATTCAAATTTTGTTTGTCTTTTTGTTTTTCATTAATTTCATCGAATATATAATGTTTTTTTATTTTACTTTTACCGATTCTGAAAAATATATTCTTGCCTATATGTGCAAAATAGTATGCATTCAGTTATTTTATCAATAATTCATAATTGAATGAAAATATTAATTGTATAAGGAAGAAATTACTTGGTTGAAAGAGTTGTGTCGCATTAAAAACATAATAGCAAATATACATATTTTTTCGATGAATATTTAATAAGAGAAATATGACATTCAATGAATACACTTGAAATAAATTTCCCACAGGTTGATGATTCGTCTATATTGACGTGTATATATGTTGGTCTTTCTTGTTCTTTCATAACATATTAGATGCATAAATAATAATATATAACGAGTTTGCAGTGATGGATCTAATATTTTCTTGATGTAAGCGCTTTCTAGGAGACATGAGAGTTGTATCAGCTTATTTTTTAGTCTTTTCTGCTGGAAAAAAATTTGGGATGGGATCGATCGCCTCTAGCGCCTCCTCTTCCTCCTAAATCCATCAGTGAGAGTTTTTATTCTGAATTATTCATTGCATATGTTAAGTTACGAAATTCAT
Organism: Rotaria sp. Silwood1; assembly: GCA_905250075.1. NCBI lineage: Eukaryota > Metazoa > Rotifera > Eurotatoria > Philodinida > Philodinidae > Rotaria > Rotaria sp. Silwood1. The sequence goes on from CAJNOP010000307.1 coordinate 149,811, forward strand.
CATTCTCCTATGCAAAAATAAACGATCAAAAAATCGAATATTAATCAACTTCAATTGCTATGACTATAAGACACGTTTTTCTTGAGTTTTAACTTGGAAACACGAGTTTTTGATTTTGAATTCATCTTTTTTTTTTTACATGGGTTCACCAAACGCCTTCAAATTATTAACAATTCTATCTCATTCAAATAATTAATCAACTTAAGATACATTAAGTAATTTGTCAACTTGTTTAATAAGTATATTTCCATAATAGATGCGTTCGAATATAGCTACGATAGATGATATATCATTTTATAAGTATAGTATTTTCTTTTCCAATAAAAAGTTTTTTGATAGAGAAGTTAAGTGTATGAGTAAAGTTGCGTTTATGTTTTTGATTGATGAAATATGAGCGAAAATTCGTTGTAATGACGACCATCTCAATAAATCAATCTTATATTTATTTTTTTTCTCGCTTTTCATTAGTGTAGTAGACTGAAAAAAACATTTTATCATAAAATTTACAAACTAATCTTTCCTTGTATTGCCTACTAACTTCATATTTTTACATATACATAGGCATACCTTGCAGTGCAATATTTGACACCACCGTTCGTATTTCTTTATATTAATCGTAATGCAATCGTTGATATTCTCAATAATTTTTGTATCCGCTTTTCTTTTATGTGGTAAGATAAACATATTTATATATGATATTTTTTTTTTAAATTAAATTCTTTTCCTTTTTCTAGTACCAGCAAGATCAATAGACAATGATGAACTTGTTTCAAAATTATCAAGAAGAAACATGGTTGAATTACCAACTTATGCAAAATTATTAACACTTTTGGAAAATCGAGAAACAAAACTTTATGAAAATGATGATGACGACAGTAATAGTGACCAAAATATCGATGAAATGCCACGTAAAAGAGAACGATTGACACTAGAAGATTGACGAGTTTTTCTTTTTCCTTTAGAACGTGCTAGTCGTCGACTTCGACCATCGAATATCCATGGACAAAAATCTCATTGGGATACGTTTTTTGGATAAAAACAATTAGTTCTATTAAATATTATATTCATTATTCCAGTCCGCATCTGTTCATGCAAACAATATATTAAACATGAACTAGTTTTATTCAAGTCTATTCTTTCAAAAGGATTTTCTTGTTTTTATTTTTTTCCTCTTTCTTGCTTTTTCAACATTTGTGTTTGAAAAGAAAAGTGGAAGCTTCAACAAGGTTTTGAATAACAAGATGTGGATAGGTGTGAGATGGATGTGTAGATGGGTGTGAGTGTGGGTGTGCTTAAAAAAACTATCGATACCTATATCTACCCAACTCCTACACCTACACTCTCTTCGAAACTAATGCTTGATCGTTATATAAAATTATATTTCGTGCTCACATACATAATCATTCAATAATGACAATGTTGGTTATGTTCAATTAGATACAAAAGGTTTTGACTTATTTTAGATTTCGGATGTTTTTGCTCTTCAAAGAACTAATGTATCTTTAATGACATAGACTCCAATCGAACGACATATTTTAATATTTCATTCACATTGAAGTCAAACATAAAGAGGAAAAACCTGTATGGTATAATACTCCGTTGATTCTCTGTATAACATATATTCCAATATTTTATTTTGCATGTATTGTTTTATATTTATGTGAATTTTTTTTTGAATATTAATTATTTCTTTGTGGTCCTATTTGTTATAATAGTATTACTCGGTTATCAACCTTTGATTGAACAACAAATGTATTACTTCCATCGGTATCAATACGATTTGCAAGTATAAATGTATTTCAAGTTAAATAAAATGAAATGAACATTAATATGACGATCAGCAAGAACATTAAAATTTACATAATCGCATTGCAAACACATCGTTATTTGCATAAAATCGAACTCAAACATGGCTTTTGTAACAATATTTATGTATTAAATAATATTCATTTTCTTTTCCAATAATGTCAAACTTATTCTTCTTCTATTCTCTCAACCAAGTTTCCATATAGAATTTTTATTCTTTTTATAATTAGTTTAAAATTGTACACAAGAAATATCAGATATGTAGTTGTATTGGCACATGAAACTCATTTTTTTTCATTTGTTCTTTTCTCAGGAAGAAGTGAAACACTGAAAATGCCGTTTAAACTGTCATAATCACCCGTTCTATTAGGAAACAGTGATAAACGGCAAGAAAAAACGTGATCATCACTTTTCTTGCCGTTTTTACGTCTAGTCAGCGTTTCCAAGCGTTATTCACATTAAATAGTCTCTGAAACGGTTATAGAAGTCATTTTCTTCTTCGTAAAAGATAGTGAGAAATGTTTATGATCATCTTGTCCAACGAAAAAAGCTGTAAATGCTTAAAGTAGATTAATCTTTTTTTTTTGGGACTGGTTCCCATAATTATTTATATTCTCGTGAATTTGTATTTTTTATTGTTTCACAGTACGCGTGAAAGACATTTAGTTCGTTTCGAGCTTCCATTTATCTTTTGATCTGCTGAATTACTTCAAAAAAGTATTCGCTGTAGATTTAATTATGTGAAAAAGAGTTCCTTTGATTAAAGTAAGAATCCGCATAACATTGACATCATATGAATCAAAATAATGTGTTGGTGCGAATATTAGAATATCGAAAAAATACAGGTTGATTTTATTGATTTAAAGTCTCAATCTTCACATTGAAATCCTAATTTTTTGATGATGCTCAAAGCTCGAAACGTACGATAAATTTTCCTAATATTCTCAAACATAAATTTGCTGCATTAGAGTTTTCATCACAAATTATCAACTCATCAGTATATGAGCTAATTGAAACTCGTTTTATGACAAGCAATACAACATTATTAATTATGAGCTACATAATCCAATTAGAAACTCTAGCCAAGTCAAAAGAGAGTAATATTGTCAGTTAATATATATTCGACAAATGTATATGGCATAAATAGAACGGATCTCATATGCTTAGTAATTGATTGTTAGTCTTAATCAAATTGGAGAGATAGGAAAGCAAAGGGAAGAAAAGAAAAATTTAAGTCAAGAAGTAAAAGAATAAAGTTAGAGAAGGACAAAAGAGAAAATAAATTCGTCCAGCACATTCATTCATTCATTCGATGAAGATTGCTCAATAAGTAAACATCACTTCTGCGAGCGATGTGAATGTACACAAAGATAAGATACATGAATGATATCTGAATTTAATCTAAAATACTATTCAGATTACGGAGAAATTCACACATTTACTCTATACGAATTGTGAATAAGGATTCTCATTGACCGTTGGTCCAGCTTAGAAAATCTGAGCAAAAAGATTCAGATGACTCTAATAGAAGAAGTCTTCAGAATTGAACGATGTACAGGATTTAGTTTCACCTTACGTTCTGCGTTTATTTTTGCTTTTTCTTAGGATAGTATTTGTGGAAAACTGTCTTGTACATTATATCGAGATAGTTGACAAAATACGATATTCGTAGAAAAAATATATAATATAGAACTTATTTGTCATTTGGTAGCACCACATTCCATAATAAAATCATTAGTGAAACTAAGCTATTTAACATTTTTTTCAACTGATTTATTAAGATCAATCAGTGTGACGTTTTGTTCTAACTAAGAACATTATCAAACACAAATAAATAGACAGAAGAAGAATATATATAAGAGTAAAATAATGTTATCGTTTTTTATTCTATTGTTTTAAGCATTTCAATGCACGGGGGGAGTAAAATTGATCCGTCTGCATTAGAATGTTTAAAATAATAGAATAGAAAAACGAAGACATTATTTTACTCTTATATATATATTCTTCTTCTGTCTATTTATTTGTGTTTGATAATGTTCTTAGTTAGAACGAAACATCACACTGATTGATCTTAATAAATCAGTTGAAAAAAATGTTAAATAGCTTAGTTTCATTAATGATTTCATTTTATAGCTTGTTATTTTACTGAGTTCGTCGTCGATTGAAACTCTTACGCGAAGAAACTTTAATTTTTTAACTCTTATACCATAAAAAGAATATAATGCTGAGTATATATTACGTTTTCAGTATAAATCTTAAAAGAACAACTAGATGATAAATATGCATAAGTCATAAAGATTACAGTAATCAAATAAAAAACTTAGCTGCTCTATTAACTTTTGTAGTAATAAATTATTTTTTATCTACGACAGACGACTGTTAAAGAATGAGAAAAAAAATAGTCTCAACAATGAATAAATTTTAGAAGTACGTCAATAGTGTTGCTGGTCAATATTTTCTTTTTGATAAAATATACCAAAAAATTGACATCATTTTATCTATGGTATTCTTCCCCTAGAATTTTTCGCTTGTCGTATCAATTCATTAATTCGTCTTAAAAATCTAAGTTTCATTATCACATACATATCTGATACTAATAAACTAATTTAGATTCTTCTTTCATTATTCATCGAGATTATCATAAATCACAACTTTGTAACTAGTTATATATTTCACCATAGATATTAGAATAAACTAGACTCCAGAATTCATAACGAAAACTTGAGAGGATTTCGATTGAATATTTATCAGATGTAAGACAAACGCATCATCCTTGAGCGATCGACAAATTTCTAATTACCTACGAAGAGTATAGAAAAAAGACTTTTAAAAAAACGATCGATGTGTCAGAAGAAAGAGTGCAGTCAGGTTTTTGTAATATCTCAACATATTCTAATGAAAAGATCTCATTTTATTCTCAAGAAAACAGAATAGTTAAATTTCTAAAAAGTCAAAATATTTATTTAAAGAAGTGGAAAGTTCATTCATCTTTAAAACATAAGGCATGAGTAGAAGTCTTTTGAACAAATATCAATACAAAAAGAAAAGTTTGTAGAAGAGACTTCTATTCATATCTTATGTTTTATAGATGCATGAACTTTCATTTCTTTAAATAAATATTTTGAGTTGTTAGAAATTTAACTTCTTCTTTTTCGAAAACAAAATGAGACCTACTCATTGAAATGCATTGAGATATTGAGAAAAAGTACGAACGTGTATTGTTCATCATCAAATTAATAAAATTAGATAAATGGTTAGGTTACATGTAAGACGAAGATGATTCTGGAATATTAAACTTCTTTTTCAAGTAAAGAATCGTTTACGACAGATAAAATAAAGAAAAATTATGGTTTTAACGTCAACAAATCACTATTTATGACATTTACAATCCGATGTTTTAGCGACAAGAACATAATATTACTTTATGATGTAGAAAATCGTTTTTTGTGATAAACGCGTAATTTGGTCAATATATCGGCGTTTAAACGATGTGACATTAAACATCGTTTTAACGGCAGAATAGGGTTTCCTCAACTAACTGGGTATTCTTAATATTGATCATACACATAGGTATAGAATGGAAAATATTTCTTTCTTTTTCATTCTTTTGAATAAAGTATAACCAAATGCTCAATTTCATGATTATTCTAAATCTTGAATTCGAATTTGAAGATAATCAAAACTTCATTCATAAAAACCTACTATTTCATTATCGGATGCTATTAGAGACGTTAACAAAGATTTCTATATTCTAATTTAAGTGAGCTGAAAAGGTTAGATTTATTCTCGATGATAGATGATTCTTTTTAACTAATTTGTCTTTGTTTGTAGTTTGACATGGCCTTAAGAGTGAGCTAGAATGTATTTCAATAGATAAGAAGAATGAATACACAACAGGAGCTGTGAAACAAAGTATTAATTCTTAAGGGTGGATTGGCGCAATGGTAATATGTTGGATTTTCGAGAATAAGCATCGTATTCGAGCCTTTCCTCACACAGCACCATGTTTATATAACTCTGTTCTGTTCTACACGTCGCAAGCTACTTGTTCGTCGATGGTCTATGCATTCCACTCGCATACCAAAATGGTTCGACTCGGCAAGCCATCGCTCATAACTCACATTATCTATGCCCACAGTTTTATATGCTTCATGTTTTGTGCTTTGCTTTAATTGCTTTTCATTCTTTATAAGCAACTTGTTTTCAAAATCATTTGTCCCTTTAGGTCCTATCATGGGTAGAGGGTTAAATAAATATCGCATGAAAGTAAAGTATTAATTCTTAATATATATACAATCATTCTGATTTTCATCACTGTCCTAAACAAGAATTTCTATGAAATATAAATAATATCATTTCAATACATGAGTTCTTGTTTTGAGTACCACGACAAAAAAAATATTCGGCCTTCTTTTTGAATAGTTTTTTTTTAAATACTTAAACATCAAACAGCTTTTTATAAAATGACACTGACAAATATGAATAATTATTGTATTTTAGTTTATTTTATTCATTGATTACAGTCGCACACACGAAGAAGAAAGAAAAGATAATTTGCAAACGCAAACAAAATTTTCAATATTGATTGGATTACGAATATTAAGCCGGCTAAAATAAAATAGATAAAATTTAATAAAAAAATATAATTTTGTTTTAAAAGAAAACTTACTATAAAATTCATAATAACATGAATTTCTCCATGAGATGATAAACCAAATTTCGCTGGTAATTTTATCCATTCATTAAATTTTCCATCATCAAAAACATGTTTCAATTTAACTTTACCACTTCCAATTGAATCTCGACCAACAACATCAGCATCATAAACATCAAAATGAATTGTATCATCACCTCTTTGAAGATTAAATGTAAAACGTTCATTCCATATTGGATTATTTGAATTTGAAATAGTTGTTGTACGTTGTTTATATTTTTTATCTAAATAAATTTCTACATAAGCATCATTTTGACCAACAATATCTCGATCTTTGAGATGACGTCCTTCAACAATAATTACTTCAAGTGTACCAATTGGCATTGTGTAGATGTGTATTTAGTTTTAAGAATAGAAAATATAAAGTATGATGCTTCGTTTTCATTTGTGTTTTATATTTATATATATATATACAAAAGTAAAGAAAGAGAACGCCCTCGAACGACTTATTCATTATTGTTTTATAGTCATTCGTTGTTATCTAAAGAAGTAAATTTTATAGTCAGTATTCGACGATTCAAGGTTTTCTTTTTCTATTTACTTTGTGATGGCAAAAAAATACGTCAGAAGGAACCCGATCAATCATTGCAAGTATTACATAGTGAATAAGACTGTTTTTATATGACGATTCTAAAAAATGGAATAAACGACAAAATGAATAATTCTTAGTAATAGATGATAATGATGAATTATATATTCATCAAAACACAAAATGGCAATACCATTTAATCATAAAGAGACCTTTTCATGTAAAAATCACTTTCGTTTTCTTTTTCAAAGTGCATAACATATGTGTATTGTTAAGGCATTTCACTGTAATTTCAAATAGAGTAAACAATAAGGATTATGAAGAATTTATATATCCAACTAACAAAATTTGTAATATTTATTTATTTATTTATTTCATGAATAATGGTTCTGATATCTATACTCGGTAAAATATTACAAAGTTTATAGATTCGTCATATGAAAATCTTCGTAGATCGTATCGTTTAATACAAATAAATCCCGTTTTCGACGACCTTTCGCTCGATATATATACAGGATGGTGCAAAAGTAACATGACAAATAATTTTTTCGATTTTTTTTGAACATAGCAAGTTAGATCTCATACTTATACCACGTATACTAGGCAGTGGCGTAACGAGGATTTTTAGACCAATGGGCAAACTTCGCTTGTACTAGAACAAAATGATGGGCCAAAACTTTTTTGACCCAACCAAGTACTGATAACGTAAAACAAAAAAACACAAAAAAATGAAATGAGGTTCTTTTAATCAAATATGCACAAAACTCAGGTCTTAAGCCCCTCTTTCCCCCGCCCTCAAAAAAAGTCAATTTTCGTCAAAAATATGAAAACTGAGATAAGTGTGTGAGAACATAGTCCAAAGTCTGCTCTTTCAAAAGAGATGTAGCTTTTTATTTGGTACATCGTTTTTAGCAAAAAGTGTTGATGTTTTCCGTCACCGCCTGCTTGAAAAATCTTTTTCGTTTTTTCTCAATTCATAATTTGTCGAACGCTCAATCCAAATTTCTCCGCCCATGCTAATTATACAGGATGGTCCAAAAGTAACCGAACAGTCTTTGATTGCAAATAAGTTTTGATAGGAACAAGATAGAGAGCTGCGGTTTTCATCGTTTGAAAGAGAAAAAAAAACCTACATCGAATCTTGAATATCAGATTTTTATGACAATATTCACTCGGAGTCTCCAGACAACTTTTGTGATGCAAATTTTTGTGTAATGTAAAAGTTTTAGAATTTTAATTTTCAGTAGTGCATCAGAATCGTTAACTAAAGTTCAATAGTCTGTGTAGGTTCGATGCCAAAAAGATTTAGCAAATCATTAGTTCCTAACATTTTACTAAGCGTTCTCGGCAGATTCTTGGCGAAAAGCTGACTATTTTTCTGAATTTTTTAGGAAAAATCCACCTTTTAAACTTATTTAAAATGCCAGCATTTTTTTAAAGGCTTGTCTGAAAACCATGAGAAATTTTATTATAAAAATCTGGTATTCAAGGTTCGATGCGGTTATTTCTTTTCTTTTAAACGATGAAAACTGCAGCTCTCTATCTTGTTCCTATCAAAAGTTATTTGCACTCAAAGACTGTTCGGTTACTTTTGGACCATCCTGTATACATTTAATTTTCTTTTTGTTTGAAACAGAATGTCAAAATGTGCTGCACCAAAGAGTCCTTCTTTTTAATTAAGTTTTCTTCTGCTATATATACGATCACTTGGATAAATTGAGCTCCATTTTTAGAGAGTTTTTAGACTCATCAAACCTGTAATTCCTTCTCTCCTTTCGAAAATAAGAATTCAATAAAAAATGAGTTTTTGGTACTCTGCATCCTGACATGCTCTTTCAACCAAAGAAAATTGAATGTCTTTGAAGAGTCTCGGCCGACAAATTCGGGATGCCGAATCAGCTATTTTTGAACCTTGTTTCGTAAATGTCTGTCAAACATCATGATACAGAACTGAAAATTTTACCATAGCTTCTCCACTACAACCACAACATATTCTTCAAATGTCATGAGATTAGAATGATCCTGGACTGAGATTGATTTTTGAGGGGGTGAAGAGACCTTAAGCCTGAGTCACATGTATTTAGTCTATTTTTAATGTCTCTATTTATAAGATTTATATTTCAAATTCAAACACCTAAAACAAGACGGCGATGATGCATTTGTGCATATAATTTCCATATTTCATCTGGGTTTATATCGAGATCGTTATAGATATATGCAGCAGCAAAGAAATAAACAATTCTGAAAGAGTAAAATTTCAATGGGCAAATCGTAAAATAAAATGGGCAATTGCCCATTTGCCCTCCTGCCCCCTCCCTCTCTGGTTACGCCACTGATACTAGGTGACATAATTCAAAGGTACAGCATATGATCAGTACTTAAGTGTAGTAATTTCTTTAAAAGCGTACAAATATAGAGCGACCAGAAATAAAAAAACAAACTCTGAGTTCTAACAAAACGTTTATTAAAATAATAGAACTAGAAAATGACACACACAATAATATGTATTTGTGTGATGTTTTTAATAGAGAAGCTTTTCACGAAAATTGCTCAATATGTTCATTCTCTAAATCTTTGCAAAGTTGTAATCGCTCAGGTACTGATTGACAAGCTCGTCAACATAATTTCATTGGCAAGCTTCGTATTATTTATACGCTTTTGGATCAGCTCCAACAGCTTGACACTGATCATATGCTGCATCTTTGAATTATGTCACCTAGTATATGGAGTATAAATATGAGATCTAGCTTACTATGTTCAAAAAAAAATCGAAAAAATTATTTGTCATGTTACTTTTGGGCCACCCTGTAATGTTAGAGTAAGCAGTCTTATATGTTATAAAAATTTTGAAGATGACAAGAATTTTTGTAAGAGAGAGACAAAAAGGGAAGAGTGATAGAATATGAATTTTCAGTATTATTATAGTAGTTATACTATTCACAGTGGACGTGGAAAGCGTTTAAGAATAGCTGACTTGAGAACACTGGAAGATTTCTTGAAAATTTGAAATTGCTGCTTTTGTATGTGTAGAAAGGTTAGGTAATTCAGTTTAATACTTTTCGCTCTTCGTCAAGTTTGACTCGTGTCATTGGATCATAGACACTAAGCAATGTGTTGAAAAATGTTTTGTCTTTTCTAACCAACAAGAGTCAATGATATTTAATTTCTTTATCTGTAGACCATTAAGAAGTAGAACAGAACATGTTATCGTGCCATTCAAAGTAGAATTCAAATGAAATATGAATATTGAGAAAGGGTTCAATGCGACGTAGCACGGATAGAAACCATTGAACAAGAAAAAGTTGAAGGCACGGATGTCAAAAGAAAAATATTAGATATAGATTTCAACCTAATCGCTACTTATTAAAATGGATTACAATGAAGTTTGATCATCAAGATATTAAAGTTTCTTGAAGAGTTATTTCGAAATTAAATTTTACGAATCAATTCAATTTCTTTAATTCATTTCAACACAAAAAAAAGAGTGAAAATGTCTCGTGTAGGAATCGAATCTACGACCTTCTGTGAGTAAGACAGACGCGATAACCACTTCACTACCAGGACTATGCATGCAGTAAAATCACTCTTATCATTCCATGTACAGTGAAAGATGAACTAAAAAATATAACTCCTTTTCATTTCAATTGATATAAGATGTTGATATAAGCTTGATAGACTAAATTTTACCTAAGATTCAACCTGAAACATCACGACATCTGCTGGAACTTAATGTTCTATTCTAGACAACGTACTAATGATTCTTTTGTATGTTTCATGTGGCCGATCATGATCAAGCATGCTAATGACTGTGTTGATATTGTTCTGCACTTAATTTCACTTTGTCCCCGACACTTTCATAATATTGCACCGATTTCTGCATATTTTTACTCATACTCGTTCTTGATAAATTTGTTCCCTTTCTTTCTATTAGTCACATGCTTTGCTGTTCTTCATCAATATTTACTTACTATTTTTTTACTTGCATGCTCTCATTACTACTTCCATATCTATATAAGCGATCATTATAAAGACAAACGCATAGAATTCACTAAGCATGCTTCGAATTCAATCTAAGTCGGAGTCCATCGACAATGGACGACAACTGAAAGAGTATGTGCCATTCAAACAAGTGTGTGTAGGTATGGATGTTGCTGAATTAAGAGAACATCCACACCAACGTCAACACGCACACCCACACCCCGAACAACCTTTTTCTGTGCCATCTGACCGATATTGAAACTTGTGTGGAATGTACTATATAACTGACTAAATGTTTTGACCAAACTATACAAGTAATCGTTTAATCCTTCAGTTGAACACTTTTGAAAATCCCTTTATTCCTCAGGTACTCTTATGAGCTGGAACTGATGTAAACGTATTAAAAGTAGGAACTGTATTCGATTTTCTCTCATAGTTAGGCACCATAATTGCGAGCAAAAACTGGCTAGTTTTTTCTGGTTTTTGTGCATTTACAAGTGTTTGTGGCAGTTTACGACTGCCAGAACATCGTTCTTATGTAAAAATTGATGTTGGACATTGAATCTTACCCTCTAATCATTAATAAATTAGTTCTGTAAAACAGAGAAAGCAATAAAAACCGTAATTAAAAGGTAAGAGTAAAAGCATGGCTATAGAAGATGTCACTTCAAAGAAGAAGAACAAGTTTGTGAACTTGTCATAAATCTTAGATTGAAGGAAGGATTCATCTGAAATTGAATTTACAATAGAAACATTCTAATTCAAAAATTTCATGATCTAAAGCATCTTTTAAGATAAATAAATGCGAATGAGAAATTCAATTGGATTGTTTTTTAAAATTATCCAATCCCGTTAATGTCAAAGTAATTTGTAGAACATGGGCTTTTGGCAAAGTCGAATTTTCCGAGAAAAATCAACTATCTGGAAGGAGAGGCTCGTCCTTACTATCAAAATGATTTTCTAAGGAGAATCGCGCTAAATGCAGTGGACAAGCCTAGTTAATTTTTTCTCGACATTCTCTTTATGATACAATTAGGAAGGGAGTAACATGTCCAGTATATCAAGCATGAATCGAATTGATCGAATTCTGATCGAAGGACGATGAGTCTATCGATGAATTAACTTCTGCATGAATTAGAAACTATAGTTTTGAGTAATGCAACTCTTCAATAATACATTGTTTACGGACAACTCATTTATTATATATTTTCAAGATGCGGTTCTGTCCACTACAAGTTTCAACTACTTGTGATATCATAGAAAGAAAAGCATACTGTTACAACTGCTCATAAAGCACACAATACATGGTTCAAGTCCTACAAATGGCACATATAATTTGCAGTTCATTTGGCTTTTTGTATTTGCAAGTAACAAGAACGACAATCAAACTACACTAGAAAATGATAACTGAATATATTAAGACGAAAAAGAGATCTTTTAACATGACATAGTTCATAGCTACTTCATATATTGCATGAATAATCAATTGATACACTTGTAAATAAAACGTTCGTTGAATGTTTATGAGCACTCGTTTAAAAACATATATAATAGGTTAGAAAGTTTGTTCAGCACAGCAATATCGATTTTTCCATCTTTGTTGAAATCATAGGCTACTGCAGGACCTGGACTACTACTTGTTCCATACCGTTTTCGAATCGAAAATGTCATATTTCCATCACCAAACAGTACATCCATATGGTTAGAAAGTCGACCGAGCACTGCTAAATCCATTTTATTGTCATTATTAAAATCACCTGACATTACATAATTTGGTTCCCTATCAACTTCGTATTTTATTTGAGCTTGAAAATCTCCATTTCCCAAGCCAAATAAAATACTAATCGTATGGTCACCTAGATTGGTCACTACGAGATCCATGATCTGGTCACGATTTAAATCAACTGATATGACAAAAGTAGGGCTAGCACCACACTTAAACGTCTTATTAGTCTGGAAAGTATCATTGCTATATCCTAATAGGACCATGATATTGTGAACACCTAAGCTGGTCACTGCTAGATCTGGTGTGTTATCATTGTTGAAATCACCTACAACTACAGAACTCGGTCGACTAGCAGTCATGAACTCTGTTCCATTTTGAAAGGTTCCATCTCCATTACCCAACAGCACCATAATGGTGTCGTTGTGTTGATTGACAAGAACCAGATCTAACATCGTGTCATTATTCAAATCATAGACTACTATGAAGGTCGGTGGAGAATGAATCTTATATATTATTTCAAACTGGAAGGTACCATATCCACTACCAAGAAGTAGAGTAATACTGTAATCAATTGTATTAGTTAATACCAGATCTAATTTCGTATCATTATTGAAATCACCTGTTGCCATCGAATCAGCTATCTTCTCGAGCCTATACGGCATTCGACCACGACAGGTTCCATCTCCATTACCTAGTAGCAAGGAGACACTATTATCTCCCTTATTGACCACTAACACATCGATTATTGTATCGTTATTATAATCAGCTGAAGTTATCGCTACCGGATTCGCACCAGTAGCATATTTAATTTGATTTTGAAATGTTCCATCAGCACTGTTAATCAGCATACTGCACGTGTGTTCTCCAGAATTGGCTACTACTAGATCTATTTTACCATCGTCGTTAAAATCGTCTGCTCTCATAGCACTTGGAGAAGTACCAACCTTATATTTTAAAGGTCTCTGAAAGCTTCCATCACCATTTCCATATAACACACCGATGGAAGATTCATTCGAAAACGTTAATGCTAAATCCATCTTGCCATCATTATTGAAATCAGCTACCACTACAGCACTTGGATTCATGCCAATTTCGTAATGAATTTGAGCTTGAAACGTCCCATCACCATTACCCAGCAGCACACTAATACTATTATCGCCATAGTTTACCACTACCAAATCTACTTTACCATCTTTATTAAAATCCTGATATATCATAGAGACTGGTGTCGCACCAACGTTATAAGTCTGTAGATTTTCAAAAGTTGCATTTCCATATCCAATAGCTACGCTGACAGTGTTATCATCTTGATTGATAACTGCCCAATCCAGTTTTCCATCCTGATTAAAATCACTCGATATGACACAGACAGGTTTGGAGCCAACGTCAAAAGCAATTTTAATATCAGAAAATGTACCTTCTTCATCACCCAACAACAAGCTAACCGTATCATCGTCAGAGTTCGCTACTACTACATCTGTGAGTGTATCATTGTTGAAATCACCTGCGGTCACTGACATTGGATTGTCACCGACTAAATATTCGATTGAGGTTTGAAATGTTTCGTCGTTATTATCAAGCAGAACGCTAACGCTGTCATCATCTCCATTCACTACTACAATATCCATGAGTCCATCATAGTTTAGATCAACATTAAACACAGAATTTGGTGCAGCATCTGTCTGATAGTAGTATTCAGCCTCATAATCATTTTTCTCATTACCAAGAAGTATATCGACACTTCGATCATCATAATTGAGCACTGCCAAATCTACGCGTTTGACATTCATAAAATCTCCAAATACTATAGCAACTGGTAATTTTCCAGTTTCAGTGGTTATTGGTGATGGATATGGATCACTGCATTGATATACTAAAACAACAAGATTCAAATTTATTGATAGTTTTCATTCTTGTTTTCGCGTGCTGTTGAATTTAACATGAGACAAGTCATCTGTTGAACAATATGGTAACATGAAAGTAGGAATCAATATTGAGAATATATCATCTAGCTGGGATCTTATTCTGGGAAATTATTTTCCATTTCACTTATTTGGAATGTACTTGGGAAAAAATTTTACCAGCTCGGGGGAGCAAGTAGAAAGAGATAATTTTTTCTAGTAATCTGTGTCGAAATTCGTTCTGAAGATACTTGAATCCATAGATGTAGGTAACGGTGTTACAAGAATTAGTATGCTTGATTAACGCTATCATTCTTCGCTTAAACTTGAACTTTGAATTTTTTCAGAAGGCAAAAGTGATCTGATACGTTCTTTTCTTTAAAATACATTCGAAGTTCTTACTATTGTTATAACAACCATCTCAATAACCTCTCATCCTCCATCTAAGGTTAGTGCTAATGCCTACTTAACTAGATTGTGATAGTTCTAGATGCCACATCAAATGTCCTTGATTCAATTATTCAGAGATTCACTGTTTGCTATGACTTCAGAGGATTAGGAGGCCAGAATGAAATAATTAGTAGGCGTTATACATGAAGCTTTTCATGCAGGATGTGACGGAAAAATTGTTTTTCCTGGATACTGGTATCAAGAACGTAGAAACGCATTTCTATAAAAAAAATGAAAACTTTCATGATAACAGGGTTGTTGGCAGAAATTGAGACAAGAAAAAGTCAATATGATTCAGGCAATAGAGGATTTTTGTATACATTTTGAATCCAAAATGTTGAATGTGATTTACACTCTCTTATACGTTTATCACTTATACAATACAATTGATAGTTTTTGAATTCGACACGAAAATTGTTTTTCATGTGTTTATTAGTAATTATTAGAACTTCTTTAGAGCTTGTCAAGGCGAACTTTTGGGTGAATTGAACACTAGTTCAATCGAGTTATAGGTGTGTCGTCGACTATCTGTCGACGCATGCTCAATAGGCCTAATACAAGGTAAAGTATGGAAAATTATTCTAAACGCAAATGAATGTTACATTCAAGAAAAGGCATACTTGGTGTGTTGACTTGTTTTCGTGATCCAAGAACAGAACCAATAATAATTGCTCCGATACATAGAATTATAAATAAAGACAGAGGCACGAAGAATCGCTTCTTTTTATACCAGGAACGTCTGCAAATTACAATCAGAAGTGTTCATATCGAAAACATCTGTAGGTAAAAACAAAATGAAACTCACTTCACTTCCGGATATACATGTGCACCTAAAAAAATAAAATCTGACATTCAGAATGCAGAATTGATATCTTGTAAGTTACCTTCGAATGGAGGCTCAAGCAAGGTTGCCTCCGGTATGACTTGTTTCAAGTGAACAATATAGAGATCAGGTGCTGGACTCAGTTGTGATTGCACTATCATATGAGTACCAGGTAGAAGAAGAATCTCTTCTTCTGTAACGAAATGTGAATGGGCACGTACTGTCCGTCCATTAATGGCTTCAACAGAAAATAGAGTTCTTGCTCCTGTAGTACCCAAATACAAGTTATTCTCCAAGACAGTTAGTGATGTTGTACATGAAGAAAATGACCACCATGTCACTGTGGTACCAGGTGGAAACTCCGCGCTCAAATCTCTTGTAACTCCTCGCCAAACAGTCAATGATGGGACACACGGAATTTTGACCAGTGCAGTCAAGAATAACTTTAGATATTTAAAATAAGGCCGAAGCTCTTCGCGATTACCACCTTTCAAAGTGTAATTGAGCATTGAATACAGGCTGCGATGTGGTCTTTCCCATTCGATCGTGTATAGACGAACAGCAGCACTCTCATCAATTGTCAACCGATCAGGTGGATTTTCGGGAGTTTCATCTAGTGCCCGTTGCACATAGACCGATAAGTTATAAAGAATATCGGCCAATGGAGCACATGCTTCAGGAAATGGCAACAAAGGCTCTTCAGCATACCCAATAATCGGAGAAAAATACGTGTCAGCCTTGTCCAGTTCATTGAGAGCTTGTTGAATTTCGTCTACGACGATATTTCCTAAAATTTGGTACCTTTCACTCATATGTTGACCAATCGCAACACGACCATCCTCCATTATTTCTACTCTTTGTCTTTGATGTTCATCAGGTTGTTCTTCATTCAAAGCCGCTTCTTGTTCATCAGATGGGTATGATAATTGACTTTTCATCTTGCTCTTCTTACGCTTGGCTTTTCTTTCAGACTTGGCCTCACGATCCTCGTTCAACGCTACTACATGATCATTTTGCATGTTGATCTCTTCTTGGTTTATGTTTCCTTGAATATTCGTAGCTGTACCATCCAACGTGATAACTATTTGCTGATTCAAACTGTCGGCACCTTCTTTCGGCACTTGTTTTTTCTTTTTCGACTGATCCATCTCTTTATCCATCGATGATTAGTCATCCTTAAAGATTGAAATCAAATTATTTTCAATCGTGAAGACAATAAATAATAGCTGACACAAAAATTTTCCATTTATTTTTCTCTTTTGTTTCTCATTTTAAGATCTCTTAAACTATGGATCGTTATTTTTTTCCAAAGACACCTCGTCATGTCATCTAAAAACCTTATCTGTAAAGTATTTCAGCTGAATACAACAGATTAATTACTCTAACTTCTTGAGCATTTTTGGTGACTGAAAAGGTCTTCTGTAATATTCTGAGATATAGGCTGCACTTTTTGTTCTCTCTCTAGTAAAAATAATAATGAATAAATAAATCGATGCAGCCGATTTAAAAATATGTCGATCTGTTTGTTTGATTATCTTCATTGAACTTACAATCAAACAGTTTGAACACAGCTGGTGCATGTTCCGTGTCAATCATTCAAAAATGACTTCTGTGACATGTAAAGTACAAGGAACCCGAATGTCACTCACGATTAATTATCTCCAATGTTCGAGATAAAGAATGATGAATAATGCTCGCATTCATTCTAGTTTATCGATCTATAGATGTTGTTGCGAGCGAATGAAGAAGAAATGCATTCGATGACAAAAATTCAAAATTAAGGTAGATTTTTTAAATAGGGTTAGATAGAGTATGACAAGCTGATCAAGAATATAGGTGTTTTTCTTTTTTTTGGAATGAGTATTTCAAGAAAAAGTTTCAGTTTCTTCTGGTGACTCACTTTTCTGATAAATTGTCAGTTTTCTTGTTTGCTTTAGAGTCAGCGTGAAAAGTTGAACCTAAAAAGTCATTCATGAGACTATTCAGATGTAATATGATCATAATTTTTTTAAGTTTTACTGAGCGACTGAGAAAAGCCGATTTTTACTGAAATTTATGCCAGACGGGCCTTTTCTAAAACTACATCTGGCTATTTTTCCTGAATTTACCACTCTCATACTCAAAATATACATGTAATCGAGATCAACCCAGCAAATTTAGCAGACGTATAGCAGTTTCAAAATATTCTTAGAACTCCCATTTCCCTCCCCCATAATTTCTGCTCGATCCGACTCAAAGTTAGATAGAAAAGTGAATTTATTCTAAATATCGGCGTTAGTCAATATTCATCTTTGTTATTGGAATCTGCAAACCTGCAGTACTTGCAGGATTTTCTTTACAAAGGTAGAGTAGCAACTTGAACAAATTGTCTTTTCCGTCTAACTCTGAGACGGATTGAAGGAGAAGTATTGAAGGAAAACAACAGTTATAAGAATATTTTGAAACATCTATACGTCGGTTAAATTCCTGTGCTGATTCCAAATATATGCTTGTTATGAGTACGAGAGTGGCAAACTGAGAAAGAGGCGGTTCTTACATGAGTTTCAATAAAAATTAGTTTTCTCAGCAACTGTGTAGAATCTAGGAAAACTCGAACTTTTTCTCCAGCCATAACATCTAACATTTCTAATGAGATATGAAAATCACAGTTGTATGTCTTTATAGAAAAAATTAGATAGCAATTCAAAATGCTTATCCGAAATCCGGACCTCTCCACTCTTGTAGTACCTATTTTGTAATCATACACTATATCTGAATAGCCTCACAAATGACTTTTCTACATTCAACTTTTTTCGCTGAATCTCAAACAAACAGTTTTGAACTTGATGCAAACAGAAAATGGACCTATTTTTGCAAGAAAGTAGGTAATCGGAAAAAATGAAACTTCTCCGCTTAAGAATTATTCCAAAAGAAGAAAAACAGTTATATTCATGATTAGCTCGTCCACTCTATATAACCATATATCAAGTTTAAAAGAAAATAGTTCTGCTTTAATTTTGTATTTCCGACACCTTTCATTAATTGTTTCCCTATTGTTTAACTGTAATTCCACTGATTTCAAATCAGCCGCATTACTTCATTTATTCTTTGTCGAACCTTGCCTCATTAGTGTAATGAATAAGTACGAACTCAAATACATGAATCGATAGCCGATTCAAAATTCTATAAATCTATTGATAATATCTTTTTACAAAGCTTAACTTTAACTTTGTGATAATAATGAAATATTTTACAACGCAAAAATTGATCAAAAATAGGTATTTCTAGGTCACAATTTTGACCATCTTGACAATCATTGACAAGTGGACAATATCATATGTCATATCACAAACTCTTAACAAGACCTTAAAGAAAATTGTTTAAATATAGTATTACACTTTGCAACATAATAAATGAGTGAACATTATTCATCAAATGTTATATATGTATATCTAATGGTATGATGGGAAAAGGATAAATGCCGAATAAGGAAAAATATCGAAACGAACAGAATAATCATAAGAAACCGTTATAAAAAAAATGGTTAAAATATTTCTCTTCTGATTGACTCATGCCATTAAATGTGTTCCTTCTTCAGTTAAAGATATACAAATCGATCCCTCTTTATTTTAGATATGCTGATCACTATTTCCAAGACAAGATCATTCACTATTTCTCAAAAAGGCAAAAAATGTTGAATATAGACAATTTCATCTTTAAATTGAATAAGACGAGTACAAAAATTTTTTTTGATACTTAGATCTACACTGTGCTGTACATGTATATACTGATCTTGATGATGTTATCTTAAGCATTAAAGATGATAATTGTCATTCATCTTAACCAGAAGAAATACGAATTCGAATATTGAAACAAGCTATAAAAACGCGTGCTATAAATGAAAGTACATCTATTCCACAAATTCAGAATGAAAAAGCAGCACGAACCGATCTATCGACATTGCCAATTACTGCTTTACATATTCGTTATGATAATGATGATGTTACTCGTAATGAACTTTTAGAAGAATTATCCTTTGTTGTTGCTAAAATATCAGATAAAAAAATGGACGCTATTATTCTCCGTGAAGTAACATTCACTCAAAATGCTCGTTATAATTTATATTTACTTATCATTTACTTAATAAAATTTGTTAGAACTTCATAAACATTATTTCGTATTCAGATATTTTAAGTTTCGATATTTTTCCCGTTCGATAACTTCTATTCGGCATTTTTTCTTTCGATATTTTATTTTCAATATTTTTTGTCAACATATTGGCTCATCTTCTTTTCTCTGCTAATTTAAGAATTTTTTTTTTTCATATACAAAATTTTAAAAAAGAAAAAGATTATTCTGGATTTTTCTTTTTGTACTTGTTGTATAAATTTTGTTTTTACTGAATACTCTATTCATTAGTTTTACTTCATCGGATTTAAAAAATATATCCTATCTAACTGATAAGAAAATGATTCTTTCTAAATAACTCTTTAACGATGAATAGTCAAAGCATCCTTTATTTTCTACATTCTATGGTCTTTTTTAATTATATTTGCAGGTTTTTTTTAGCCTTTTTTGTATGATTTTATCGGTGATTTATGTATGATAATAAGAAAGTATACTTACTATTTGAATCATGTTGAAATATCTGGGCGTTGCCTTTTTATCACACTTAACTGTCTTTGATATGATTATGTCGATAACAAAATAATCCGTTTTTTTTTCTTATTTTTTACTTTCTTATGATTATCAATGAAGCATGACATCTTCACCAGGTAGTCAACATTTTGTGCAAGGATACGAGTTTAACCGTAAGCGTACTGTTTTCTTTTTTTTTTTTGTTCTTCATATTCTTTTCTTCCTTTCGTTTGTCTTTAATTTTATAGTAGACAAAATATGTGTTGATCTTACAAGATTCAAGCGCATGATAATCTATTCTTAATAGGACATTGATCGATATAATAATTTTCTATTATCTTTTTGAGTAGTTAGAAATAATCCGTGTCAGCTTTGGATAAATTTGTGCTATCTAGACATCTTATAAAAATGAAAAAAAAAATCATTCTACGAGTGATTGTACGATGATGACGATGTATTCTGACCAATTAGTGTCATGGATTTCAATACAACTTGGTATCAAAGTAGATGAAAAGCAGTTTAATTTCAATTTTACATATATTAATGGAATTTTCGACCTTTATGAATACGATCATCATCAGCAATAAGACGCCATTTGTGACCTTGAGTTTATTTCAAACAAACAAACAATAACTATTAGAACAAAATTAAAACAACAAGAGTTATATTATCATATACAACAAAAAAAAATCCATGTAAACATAAACATAATACAACTAACATTCAACATTTAAACCTGCTCAGATATAAATAAATATCTTTAATCAACAAAAAATAATATTTCAACCATTTAATTCTGCAACAATATAATCAATAAATAAGAAATAAAATTTTCAATGATAAAAATAATTTATCAAAGTAAATAAGATGCAATTTAATTTAATACTTTGTTGTTCTAGTTCTTTTTTCCAACAGTTATTGTTTGTTTGTTTAAAATAAACTCAAGGTCAAAAATGATATCTTATTGCTTGATACTTTGAAAAACATAGAAACTAATATATTTACTTGTCTTTAATTTTTCTAGAATTGATTTACATCCTTTTATTATTCTAATAATATGAAGATATGTTAAACTAATCATTAAAACCTTAGAAATTATTTTATATCTGAAATTAATGATAGTTTACTGATACAATTAAAATATGTTACACTTAACAGTATTTTTTTTCTTGGTGTGAAAATTGATGCAAATTGTCTGTGTTTTTTAATAAAAATACTTTTTAATGAATTCTTTTGTTATGTGATAATAGAAATCTTTATGTAACAAAAATTCGTCTCTAGATCATAATTCAATATAATTCACAACCTGTAATTCAGATAAATTAAGTTTGTCTGAATTGGATAATTGAAAGATCATCACTTTGATTTAACTCTAGTTAACAAGGTATTCTCTACTAAGAAAACTCTAATTGAATAAATATTTTCTAGATAATATCTTCTATGAATCAACTTAAACGACAATTCGATGAATACGTATCATCTAATGAAAACATTTTGGTCACAATGAATTAGATTAAAAAAAAATTTTTTTTTTCATTCTTTCAGTTTTAACATTTCATAAGATTGAAAAAATGTATATAATATATGTATTTAGTTTTGCTTTAATTTTTTGTGGATTGGATGATCTTCTCATTGAAAATTGATCCTTATGATGAATAAAAACAATTTCGAAACTTAATGGCTGATTTTTTTTGTTTCTAGTCATTCATATTGAACGTTCAAGTAGGAGAGGAAGCGGTAGGATGCGTCAAAACTGTACACAAGGAAGGAAAGAGAGGTGGAGTTCGACGGTTTGAAATAACTAGAACCGAATTGGAACCAGAGAAAAAAATACATTTTGGAACTGTTAAATCTATCTCGAAAAATTTTCAAGCTTTTTTTTTCATTCATGAAACTAAAGGTTTTAGTATATATTCATAATATTGATTTTGTTTAAGTGCTGAAATATGTGGCGTTTTTTATCTTAATGATTGAATAGTGAAAATATCTCCAAATAGATTTTCATTCGTTTCCATTTCACGTGCTATTTTGGGAACGAATCAGAACCCTCAAACTCTAGAGAGATGGTCCAACATTTCTGGGCATCTAGGCATTTACTATGCATATCATTCCTTTTTTTTTATACATCTTCCAGCAAAATGTTGAAAAGAATTTTTAGATGGAAAATGGATTGAATGCATCATTTGAATATGAATTCGATGTTGAAATAATTGAAGATTATACTACATGCATAGACATCTATTTTCTGAGAAGTGCCATTGGTATTTCTTCTGTTAATTAAAATTGATGTATTTTTTTAAAAATTACAGTCGATTATACTTTTGTATGTTGTTTATGAAGTGTGTGTGTCTATTGATTTTTTTTTCTAGGTATATTTTAGTTAATAAAAGGAAAATAGTATATTTAAATAAGAAGACTCTTCTTAGTTGATAATTGATGTTCTGGAGGGGACAGAAAGTCGATAAAATTGACCAGAGGAGATAGAAGGAGCAGAGGTCCAAACAGGTATACTTTTTGCAGACCCAGCCTGCCTGTCAATTTTTTTGCGCCCATATCATAATAATAATAGAATATAATCAAGTATTAATCTTAACAGAAGATCTAAAAAAGTCAATGGGTTCAATTAAGATGATACTAGTAAATAATGTCCAATATCAAAATTTATAAAAATATTTAAGTGTTCACTGTATAGATATGTTTCCTTCTTATCTGTGCACCAAAGCATGTAAGAGTACTAGTAGAACAAAAAGAGGTTCACTCCAAGGAAGTCTTTTGTAATTAGCAGAAGTCAAAAACAAAACCATTCATATTTCACTATAAATAGACTCCTATTAAGAAGTCCTCATATACGTCTTTACTGTAGATTTAATGTGAATTGAAGAGTAGTGGTATATAGAGAAATAAAGAAATTAATATTGAGAAACGCAATCTGATTTTTGTTCAAGATCATTTTGAATGAAACTGCCAGACAAAATGTCACTTCCAGGATTACCATCAAGAAAGAAATGTCATACAGTAACTAATAGATTTACGGTAGAAAAAAACCGCTGAACTTCAACTGACTTAACTGAAACTCAAAATGATCTGGAGCAAAAGATGACAGTGACCACTGATAGAATTAATCCTATTGCACTTGTTTACGCTGTACCAGATCGGTACTGATTAACATTACACATACTCCTTCATTCCGGTGTTTCCATGGTCTAGGCACACGGTATTTTGTGTTCTAGCGTCATTTTTCAATATTACAACTACCGTCTCTATCGGTGAAACTGATTTTTCGATGAGTTTCTTTTCTTTTGACTTAACTCTGAGCAAGACTAGGAATGACTTTTCGACAAGAAAACTCGATGAAAAGATTTCAAATTCACATAAACCTACACAATGTTAAATACTGATTTATAGAGTAATTTTGGGTTTTTAACCGAATTGTATTTTTTCTAATGGATGTCTAAGAAATATCAGTGATATAGACTCAAAATCGTGTTTCAGAACAACATATCTCGTACGATTTTCAATGTTCAGTGTGTTTTTCTTCGATATTTTCGTAGCATTTTGCAGTGTTTAAAAATCTCTATCAGACAATATGAAAACGAGCCTCAACAACTATTATCAATGATCAGAGATGATATAAATAGGATAGTGATTAACTATTTCAAACGATCTAGACACAGCGTAAACAAAAGCAGTAGTACTAATTCTAGTAGCGATCACTTTCAAAACTCTTGTATGCCGGTTTTTCATACAGGAAAACATAATTTTTCGAGGGAGTCGATTTCATAATTTATTGATTCTACCTTTTTGTTGATAACCTCTTTATAATCGTAATGAATGTAATTGTTTACTTCTATCTTCAATATTTATTCTCAATTATTTATCTACATAAGAATAAGTATTGACAGATCATATTTTCTTTCACTTGTTTTGATACTCTCTTTATTTTAATGAAGTACCTTAATACATAGTATTATTCTTTGTTGTATTTGTGACATAAATAATTTTGATGTTAATCTCAAAGATCAAGAATTACATGTTGTGAATCTCTTGAAATGGATGATCAGTATGCATTTTTTGGTTTTTATTTAATTCTTGATTGTTTGACACAAATGTCTTTGATAATAGTCGAATGACATACAGGATTATCGAACTATTTACTTAATTGAAGTTAAAACTATTTTTACTCATTTTCCTTCTTTCTTTCTGCGAATTAAACCAGAGAGAGATAGTTCATGCACATATCCGTAATTATCTTAAAAATTAATAAAATTACTCCATTCACGACTTCAATATGGAGCTTTTTATCGCATCATTAAAATACATTGAAAATTATAAGAAATAGTCCTACTCAGTTCCTTGTTTACAATAAATCAGTATCCAACTACGTACAGGAATATTATATGATATGCGTCATTAGACAAAGACAATTTAAAACAATGATTGATAGTGGATGATTATATTCTAAAAGATCTTGTGATGATAGTATTTTAAGGTAGCCGTATATGACTGCGCATATTGTTTCAGAATCTAGAGAATATTCATTCTTATCGTAGAAATGTAGTCACACTCCTGGTTATATAGGATGTCCCGTAAGTCATTAGACAAAGAAAATCTTGAATATCTTCGCCCATATTTTGACATAATGGGCTGATATTTCTATCATTCATAGATTAATATTTATAGCTCATATCTATAAGAGAAGCGTTAGCAAAAACTGTTTTGAAGTATTACAACTATCTCCAACAAAGAACTATAATCTTTCACGGATTATGAAAAACAATATATTTATTGTTCATCCAAAAATAAATGGAACACCTAATTCTTTCAATTATTTGTCCACACTAGTGTCGTTTGACCTCATATTTATACCACAAATACATGCCTTGCTAATCTTGGTGCGCTGAGATTTTCAGGCATAAACATAATGAATTTGTTGAGAAAATTGCAATATTGTTTTTTATAATCTATGAAAGGTTATAGTTCTTTGTTGGAGATAGTTGTAATACTTCAAAACAGTTTTTTGCTGCCGCTTCTCTTATGAATATGATCTATAAATATTAGTTTATGAATGATAAAAATATCAGCCCATTATGCCAAATGTGAGCGGAGATATTCAATGTTTTCTTTGTCTAATGACTTACGGGACACCCTATAGGCATAAGAAATTATGCATTTGAAATGCGCTCCAAAGAAGAATCATTACTTACACTTGAATCTCGAAATTCTGCATAAGAACCATCAGTATTTCTTTTTTATCAACTGTCCCTTAAAACTATGAACAAAGTTCGAGACACAGATTGACGGATTGTATTGAATACATGATGATGATTCTTTCTTGTTTTCTCATCTATTCATTCAATTAAGATGAATTCATTTCATAGATTGTGTCCTATGTCTAATCAAATGAAAATTAATAAATACTTTCATTAGACAATTGAATTTTTATTCACATATTTTGGTGATAAAAGTTCAAATCTGGTAAAAAAATTCTGTTGTCTAGTAAAGCTATTAAATGTAAACAGAAGAATCATTTTCTCGTCAACAGTACTATGTTTTGCTTGATAAATATATTACTTTGACAAAGTTTGCAAAATTTGATGAATATATTTGCGTCATGAAGGATAGAATGAATTTTGCAGTACTGACTTCCACAATTGATTTTCAGAAATTGACAAACGTCATGCCATACAACATTTAAATGTCATCGTACACAAAACTGCGCAAATCACGTTTGTCAAGGATGAAACTCAAATGTATGGCATGGCTTTTGGCAATTGCTGGAAGTGTTATAACAAATTTTAGACATCATGTTTTAATTAAATAGGTCATCATTGGACTATCGGCAAGGTATTCGTCAATTATTGGACTTATCCCTAATATATTATTTGACATTGCTAAAAGTCTAAGGACAAAAATTTTTTCACGCAGTAGAGTCCTGCAACTCGTCTCTCAGACAGATTCGGTTGAACGTTATTGGGTCAGATCAGGCTCGTATTTGATTTTAAATTTGTAGGGCTCTATTTGTTCATAAAATATATTTCCTCCTTCTGTTGTTTTTTATGCTAGATACAAAGAACAGTAACGTATAAGTCTATTAGTTGGTGCTCAAGACAATATACTAAAACATGCGTGCGAAATTTCTTTGTCCATCAAAAAACAAATACTTCTTTTTCATATCTTAATATTTTTTGTTATTGTTATTGTTGTTCAGACTTTGGTTCAAAAGGTGTGAGTATGGATATGAATGTGGTTCTTCTCATACCGCATACACGCCCCCATACATGTTTTCATGTGTGTCTGTTAGTTTCATAAATTTTATATATTCTTTTATATGCTAAACATAGAATTAAAGTGATCCATCTTTTGAAAACAAACAAATGTTATTTCTCCAGTCGAATGCGGTATTGGGTTGAACTTTGTCGGATCGAGTACAGGTTCAAAAAGTTCAACCTGCACAGTACTCTTATACTGCTTGTCTTTCTTGCCATCTATATTTTTCAGACGACTGACTTAACAGACATTATATCAAACATAATATTTAAATAAATCACAGTCTAGAATTCTTGGATTTTGCACTGGAATCCGATATTTTGCTAATTGCTAAGTCTTTCTAACAAAAAATGAATCATTCATTGCCGAAAATGCGACTTTGCAAATATAATTCATTAGTGGAATTACTACTTAATCCATATAATTGGCCATTACCAAAAGCTGTATTTTTATTGCAGTTTCATCAGTTGTCGAAAGTCAACTGTGAAATTTGTGTTTCCCGTCTTGAGTGTTTTATTACATTCTTTATCTTTTTTGAAGTAAATTGACGTCATTTGAATGAAATTAATTCTATATAAAGAAATTTTTTTTTTAAACAAAATGCCAGAATAATTATAACTCAATAATCCCTTAGATCAACTTGCTTAATATTTACTTTGTGTTGAAATTTTATAAGCATAGCCATTGCAAATGTCAAACGACACTGTTTGTGGTACTAATGATTATGAGAAATATTGGTGTAACGTTGTTGTTCTTCTTAATAAGAATATGTCAAGGTATGCTATGGGTGTTATTTGGCTTATAGGAAATTTTGGATCAACTGTCAATTGTTTTATCTTTTGTCAACGAAAACTTCGCAAGAATCCATGTGTCATGTATTTTCTAGCCTCTAGTACTTCGCAATTCATAACTTTCAATTTCGCTCTTCTCACAAGAATGCTTCAGAATGGTTTCAATATCAATACAATTAATATTATCCTTTGGTATTGTAAAATCCGCTATTATTTGTTCTATGTTTTTGTTGCTGTTCCACGTTATTATATAATTTTGGCATCGGTCGACCGTTATTTTGCCAGTTGTTCTGATATTTATTGGCGTCAATGGAGTTCATCAAAGATCGCCATGCGATTAATTATTGGTAGTTTTATATTTTGGTGTTTAATGTACATTCAGGTTCTTGTCTTCTATGAAATTCAAGATGATATCTGCTCATATAGATATGATGCTTATGGAATTTTCTTCAGCATCTATCTATCGATAGAAAGTGGAATATTACCACCATTGATAATGCTTATTTTTGGATATCTCACCATTAAAAATATTCGACAAAGCAAACGAAGAATAAGACCATTGGCAGTAGTTGCTGCTGTTCGACCTGCAATATTTACTGGAATGTCAGGAAAAGATTTACAATATTCTAAAATGTTATTTAATCAAATATTGCTTTGGACTTTTTTAAATACTATTAATCCTTGTGTCCTTCTTTATCAAACAATAACAATAAATGATACAAAATCATCTTTTCGGCTAACAGTTGAAACATTTGTTAATAATATGACTTATATGTTTATTTATCTGGAATTTTCTTTAACATTTTTTGTATATACTTTATCATCATCATTATTCAGATATGAATTCAAGCAACTAATTCAAAAGAAAATATTACATCGTTTTGTACCAAATGCGACTGTGAGCAATGTCACATAATTCGAGTAATTCTTTAAATAATGACAACAATCTTCTACAGACAAAACTAAAATAGATGTTAAACAGAATTTATCGTATTGTCATTTTGTTTTGTGTATGATCATATTATTTCTTTTTCGTATATTTATCTTTGTTTGTGTATCTAAATATTCTAAAATAAAAACGTAGTTGAACAAAGTAAAATCAAATCAGCTATATGTATATAAGATTTCAAATGGCAGAATCATTCATGAGAAAATGAGAATTGGTTTTCTTAGTTAATTGCATGATGATGAAAACAATTTTATTGTCATCTTTCAATTGTTAGAGAAATATTTTATGATTACTGGATAATTGTCGTCACGTATAAAAATCTTGAAAAGCAGATATTTTATCATATGTTAAAATATATAAAATCAAGATATACGTTTGAAACGAAAAATTGGTTTTTCTACAATTCAAAGTCCCATAATTTCTTGCAAAGATTAAGACTTTCTATTAAAGAAGCCAAATATTAATTTAATATTATTTTTTCTTGCAAAAACGAAAGGAAAACAATTCTCGAGTTGGAAATTCTTTAAGCTATTCTCTGACATTAAAATTGAACCAATATTTCTTCTTTCAACTGACAATATCAAAGATATTGTCTATATTCAAATTTGAAAGTACATCTGATATTTATTATGATAAAAAAAAATAGTTTCATTTGAAAGAAAATAATCTTGAGAAGTTTTAATTAATCTGCGCCATATACTCAAAATATATCATCCTATCGTCGCGGTTGTAAGAAGTTTATAAAACAAACAAACGTGAGGAATGATGAAGAGTAGCATTTATATATGGTTAAGAAGCAAGAATCAAATTGAAAAGCAATAATCTTATCAGTATTATGTTAACTGGCATCCCACTTTGCCTCTTTTTCTCTAGGCATTTCAAATTTCCTTCTTTGGTGTCTTTCTTTTGTTTATTTTTAGAAAAAATAATGCGCATTAACATGTATTCTGTTTAGAAAACGAGGTCTAAAAAAGAGTTGTAGGGAAAAGGAGAAAAAGGAAGTAGAGTGAAATGTCAGTGTTAATGTACATATAATATGAATATACATATGGAGCTGATCATCCTGATCGGATGTCCAAATTCTTGTTTTTTCTACATGTAGCTTTTATAATACGTGGGAATTATATGATATTTTTTTACCTGTTATAATACTTATGTAATGTTGACGATTTTTTATGGTTTGAATTATGTAGTTTATTTGAAATCAAAATAATTAAGCGTTTCCATAATATCTTTCAAATAGCAAGAACGAATTAAAATGAATGAATAAATTTGATAAAAACATGTCTTAGCAATATATTTGACAAAGATTTCTTAATATTTTAGTTTCGGAAAAGATATATATTCCAAATAATTACTAAGATCAGTACTAATTGCACGATTACTATAGCTAAGTAGTACATGAATCATGTAATGCTGATATATATTGTAGAAGCTGCATTTTAAAAATAAAGAATTACAGTGTCGAGTAAGATTGATCAGTCCCATATATAAGCATATACAGAATGCCACCATGCAAAAACTCATCATTGATTTTCTTACAAGCATGTCTACGATCAATATTGTTACAATGTCGAGAACAAAATACTTTTGATATTGGATGAATACAATTGTACAATTGACAAAACTTGTGATCGGAATACGTATTGTAAATACAAATGCAGTCGAATGATTATGTACTAAGTAAGAGTTTATGTAGATATCAATAGCACAATATTTCTATTCGAAAATTCGGACTATAATCTACTTGCAAACGCTATATTCAACAAAATTTCAACTAATGAGAGAATTCGAAGTGTCAATAGAAGCTGCTTGAAAAATGAGTCCAAATATAGTAAAAGGACATAGTCAACATCAACGTCAATGAAATAACTATCATTCGATCTCTCAAAATAAAAATGTTTCAGTAGATTGCATCAATATTAACAAGAAGAATTTAAAATGACAATATCTTAGAGTTCTCTTTCGATCCTAGTGGCAACCTTCTATTACCTTTTTTTATTATTTCTGTTTCTTAATACACTATGAAGTATTATAGTAAAGACTATACCTATATGAATCAATTTCGATCATCTGATCGTCAAGCGTTAAAGTCACACAGATATTTTCATATAAGAAGAAAGAACTTTTTGATATTTTTTATTAGTAGTATAATAAATTCGCTTTTTGTTGCTCTACTTTTCTTAATTTTGACTTGTTTTGCTCATGAACTTGTTTCAAATGAACCTAACAGTAAGTCAATATTAAATGGTTCGTAACAAGAAAAGATAGAAGTTATATTATTTAATATTTTCTATATTTAAGATATTTTTGACAAATTAAAAGTCCAAATAACTGATGAAAATCTAATGAAATTTACAGCAATTCTACCAATATTTTCTTTACGAGATCTTATTTTTACATATTTGGCAAGCAAGATATAATGTAAGCAGAACGATTTATTTTTAAAAATGATAGTAATAAATATAGGGTATCCTATATATTGAATTGTTGATACATATTGAATGACCGATGATAATTTTTTGCATTTGTCTATATATATAACCGATCCTTATATTTATTCTTTTTTTATTTTTAATATGTTTTTTATAGCCTTCTCATTATTTTTCTTGAATAAATATTGATGCAACAGTATTTGATCATATTCTACTTTGACAGATTTTATACAATCTGACAAAGTATGAATTTATATATCTTTTTCGATAGAATTATTTGTTATAATAGATCCAATGATATCAAGATAATTCGTTTCATTATTTTGAATAATTATACAGTCTATGGTTCTTAACTACTTGGTATTTCATAATCTATTTTTACAATTTTTCAAGAGAAAAAATTTGTATTAAATATCGAAGTTAGGACAACAAGAATTTCTCTTATTCTTCTTATTATCAATATTTTTGCTTATTGATTTTTACAAAATTTTACATATCTTTTACAAATAGTTTTACATATGGTTTTCATAGTTTATTGTGAATCTTTGCTTTTGTCCGAATAAAACACTATATTTTATGATAAAGCTTTTAATCAAATAATTGTTTTAATAATGACTACTCTTCGTTTTATATTAAAGTTATAGAAAATCGTAAATGCCTATTGATGATCATTCTGTTGGATTATGATTTCATTTGTTTTGTGAGAAAGTTTTTGAATATTTTCTAATCGCCTTGAAAGACTTATGATTGAATTTGACTATTTATTGATTTCATTTTATGAAAAGATTAAAATACCAGAGATATCTACAGAAAGAAAACAATCAATTTTTTTTCTTGATAATTTCACTTTGCTTGTCACCTGTAAGACATATGCATAACATGTGGCAAAAAACAAACACAAACAAATAAATATCATTACTTTTGTTGTTTTTTTTTAATATCATCCAGCTGTCGATATATCAAAAACTGATATTGACATGAACGAAGTAAATGACACTTTTACCAAAATATGTTGCATATTCATTACCTCTATCCGTATGTGAACAAACTCGGCATGTGATTGATTTGTTTCTTGATCTCGTATATCCATATAGTGCTCGTCTATAGTCAACACTCGTCGTACACAAATGATTTTCCAAATAAATATAAATCTTGTATTCAATTTATATTTTGTCATCAAATTCAATCATGGCATACTCAATCAAGTCTTGTTTCTTCAGTAGTTATGACTATAGCTCGTGAACAGTCCTCTTGAATGGAATACATTTCTTCTAATACTTCATCATCGAAATTAATCGACTGATTATAATCAATTACAAATTACTTTTTTACTCAAACAAATGTAAAATGCAATAAGTTTGAATCATATTTGAATTTCACCAAACATTAGATTCAATGCAAAAAAAGCAGTAGATGATGGTCTTCTCACATGAGCAAAGGTGCAAATATATGGATTAATAGGCAACAGCTCAGCCGCTCGATTTACACATTCGTATATGAATGAAAAGAGACTATTTTTATAGATATTTTTCTAAAATAATCAATGAAAACATTATTTTAGATTTTAGATCTTAGTTTTGCTCATGGGCGGCGCAAGGTCAATTTTGTAGGGATAGCAATAAACTGTTAAATGAGCTCCGCTTTCTTCCCCTTGCTCAGTCCGATGCAAAAAATTTTTTTCATGAGAACTGAACTTCTCGATTGCACTGTATGCAAAGCTCAAGCATTAACTCCTCTAGTAGTGCATTAAACCCGCTTTAATTAGTATATGCACTTTTTATTGAATACGTTTACTTCTTCAATTTTAGTCTTCAATCACTATTAGATGTTCACAAATGTTTATTATTAATAGGAAAAAATAGGTTCTTATTCGAGAATGATATACAATTATTTTGTTCGTTTTCAAAAATTGTTTTTTCTTTTATGTTTTTTCGATAGAAAAGCAGTTCCAATAGTATCAATATCAATTTCGAAATCTCGTTCCAACGGGTGTCCAATATAAATGGCCGGTTTTTGTATGTCAGATTTTAATCTTTAAAAATTTTTATTAAAAAACCGAGTATACCACAAGATGCAGCGTGAAAAGCTCTACAATTCATAAAGCAAGACTGATTTTGGTTGTTTAATTTTGATTTTGAAAAAGGCAAAATTCTAAACGACCACTTTTCGAAGGTGTCAAAAAACCATTCCTTCGCTCTTATTTTATCTGTGTATCTCTTAATATGTTTTCTTTAAAAAAGTATAATACACCAGAAGGTGCAGCGTGAAAAGATCTACAATCTGCAAAGTAAAGCATATTTTGGTTATGTAATTTTTGTTTTCAAAAAAAAGTAAAATTCCGTGAAAATAATATCCATTGTACCTAAAAGATCATTTTTCTATTCCAATGAGCAAATCATTTTTTTTCTTGTTTCATCATTTTATCACCTAATTGGTTTTATCACATATACCTCAAGATGCAGCGTAAAAAGTTCTACAGTGTACAAAGTGAAGCTTTTCTAATTGTATACTTTGTATTTTGAAAAGAAACAAAATTCTGTGAGACCGTTATGCGCAGCGTCGAAAATTGATTGCGCAGAATTCCATTTGTTTTGAAAATACCAAGTATACAATTAAAATAAACTTTCCTTTGTAGCTGCAGAGATCTTTACGCTGCATCTAATGCTAATTTCTGTGCTTTTTTAAAATGTATTTAAAGATTAAAATATGAAATAGAAAAATTGACCATTTATTATGGGACACTCGATATATGTTGCTGGAAACAGATACATCAGGATAGCAATAAACAATTTCTGAGACTAAAATTCAATCTTCCTACATAAATACAGAATCACATCGAATATATGTGTGTTGAATAAAGTAGTTTTACTCTAGGATATACAGGAAGCGTGAAAAATTAGAGAAAGCAATAAGTTCTTATTGATTCCAATAATTTATTTTAGGGGTTGCAATTGCTAACTATTGCATTGCTGGCGCGCCGCCTATGTCATCTATCATATGCTAAACAAAGCATTGGGCACTATGTAAGTGGAAACTCTTCTCAAAATGGACGTCTTCATTCGTGGTTTACATCAAAACATTCAAAAACTTCATTCAAAACAATCGCAACAAATACAAGACGGCTTATTATCTTCATCAACAACGCTTCCAGTGTACCGTGGTAAAACCATGACGAAGAGAGATTTCGAAGAAAACTAAAACAAAGTGAACTCATGTCGTTCAATAATTTCCTATCCAAAACTGACGATCGAAATGTTGCCATTGTTTGTATTTCGAAATGACTATCGATCGATCGATTTCAATGGCTCCGTTTGCCTGCATCGATCAAATAAGTGACTATCCGAAAGAGAATGAAATTCTTTTTTCAACGCATACGGTTTTTTTTGGCGTTCAGCAAATCAAAGAAATCCAAAAGAATAGAATCACAATATGACAAGTTAAACTTATGCTCACCAATGAAAATGATGACACACAGCTTAATTCTCTTACGCAACACATGCGAGAGAAGCTCACTGGAACCGAATGCCAACGAATGGATCTCTTGTTATGGAAGCTCGGTGAGAATGACAAGGCAGAACAAGTGTACACAATCTTACTCGAGCAGGCATCCAATGAGAGCGATAAAGCTTATTGTTATAATCAACTTGGACTGATCAAATATAACGAAGGACAATACAAAAAAGCGATCGATTTTTACGAAAAAACACGCGATATCCACAAGAAAACTCTTCCTCCAAATGATCCTACCTTGGCTTCTACCTATAACAACATCGGTATGGTGTATTCTAGCATAGGAGAATACTCGAAAGCACTTTCGCTTCTGTAAAAATGGCTTGAGATACGACAAAAATCACTGCCATCAAATCATCCAGATATTGCACAATCGAAAAGAAACATCGAAAATGTAGAAAAGAAAATTCAATTGTTTTTTTAACGAAAAAATAAACTAGCTTCTTGAACACTTGACTCGCTGAAGCGCACCAGTTGCAAGATTTTTTGCACGCACGACCATGAATGCCCACCGTACTCTACTGTCTAGTACAGTGGAAAAGTCGATAACAGTAGGCAAACATACACCTAGGTATGCATGACTAGTACATCCGTGACCATTAGTATCTCATCAAAGAAACAACAATGACAAGATAGACACATTAGTCATACATACATAAATGTGTGTGGGTGTAGACACTCTCTTCATTCACACCTACACCCACACACATCTCATCTTCAGACAACGATAAAGTCTTGATTTTTTTTTCAAGAAATGCACCATCAAAAGCTTTACGAAGCTGTATGAGCAAATTACTAGTGCAAGACAAGAAGAGGTCTTCGAAACATTTTTATTATTATAAATACGGTGGGAAGTAGCACCAATATGTAGGTGTTTCATTTTGACTAAAGAAAAAGTCATCAAAACATGTTCGTAGAGATTTGTTCTGGCATTTTTTGTGAAGGTTTTCACGGCACACCTTTTGAAAAACAAATCAAGGTTTTTATCATTTATCCATGCTGATATACATGCAAAATACAGAATGTTGTAAATATTTTGGCACACCCATTATCGTCCTGAATTTATTAAGATACGACCTGATTCAACATTACGGTCTAATCTTGCATATGATTGATCTTATATCTACCTCAAAAATGATGTTTTACTTTTCATGATTTTATTTTTTATTTTTTAAACTATAATTACCTTTTTATTCTTCCTAGTGTACAATGAAGTGACGTCAACTGAAATTATAATCGGCTACAATGAAATAATATTTATGAAGTGAATCACACATGTTCATTTTTCGTACATATTTAAAAAATGCGATGGAACAACATAACTTGATGCAATTCAACCAATATTCGAATTCGTGTGGGATTATTATGATTTTGATATTAAAATATTTTTTGTAGTCTGATGTAAGGGTCCTTATGTATAATTCAATTCAACTAATAATGAACTTACACTTCGTTCTCCTTTTAAGATTTATAGCTCTTTTCTCCTTTTTGTAGTCTGCTTCGCTTTCGCCCTCACTCCCACTTTCAATTTTTTTTTCTTTTGTTTTTATTGAAAATTTGTTTTTTTGTTTTTGTTCATGCTTATAATTTTTAATGCATAGCTTTGATAAGTGTTTTAATATCTTAATAAATCAAACAAAACGCGTTGGAGAAATTGACTCTGAATTTTTTTTATTAATTTTCATCAAAGCACATTGATATATTATTCTACTGAATTTTCGACTTGATCATTTAGTGGAAAGCAAGAGTTTGGAAGCAGCAGATTATCTTATGCGATACACAGGTAAGTCGATGAATTTTTTACTTGGTTTAAGTATACTTCCACTTACAAGCTCTATTTATTATTGTAACTGCTTCGGATGATCGTGGATACAACTACCAATGTTGGTGTTATGTAGTTGTGTTTGTGGGTGTGGTTCTTCTACAGACCTACATCTACAGCTATCCTCATCTGACTGGGATTGTAGTCGTGTTCCCTGTTAAGTGTAAAGAGATGAATACGCACTGCATTTTAATTAATGTCAAAAAAGAAAAAACAATGGCTTTCAGCCGCAGCCGATACTTACTTTAAAATGATTTTGTTTGCCATTCTACATCTTTCATTCCATTAGTAAATGGTAACATGTAAGCGAAAGTGAAGGAAAACAAACAGACTAATAGAAGTGTGTGATTGTTTGATTAAGCTTCGTGATATTTTTCAATAAACTCAGGTAGGCACGAATCGGGTAACTTCATTCAATAATGATTCTTACACAACTCTATTAAACAGAATTCGAACATGAAGTTTCACCATACTATCGAAAATATATTCTTTGCGTTGAGTTCTCATATATTCATTGTCCAAACAGTTTAGAAAGTGCCACACTTGTTTCGAGTTCATGCGATTCTTTCTTAGAAAGAGTGAAACTTTGGATTTCAGACAGAAATTGAATCGTGAAATAGTTTTCGAAGAAAAGGCAATACAGATAATGTGGATGTGAACATTTCCATCACACATTCTGGATGATTCTTCAGAATTAGTCCATGGTTGTCGAAATTTGCGTTCGTCGATGATGTTCTTTACCGATCTCAATATTGCCGAATAAATTCATAGCCGCACAGGAGCTTGGATCAAATCTGATTTGCTGTACTTAGGGGATACTAAAAGTATCGAGATTTTCAACAAGAAAATAGAGAAATAAGTTAATCTAGATTTTATTTCATTAAATATACAAAGTAATAATCGCCTTGATTATTTACACACAACAGCATATGTTCTAGTCAGTTAACTAAAGTTCTTTTTATTGTCATTTTCGTTGACTAAGTTCATGATCCTAGCTAGAGCACGATGTAAGGATTCTAAATTGCTTTGCTCAATTGAATTTTGTTTGATCAGATCGAATAATCAAAAAAAATATGCTGCTAGATTTCGAGAATACTGTCATTGTCGAATAATTTTGGTAACTAACGATTAGAAATAGTTTGAAATACTTTAATGCTTATGTGATTTTACATTTTCGTAATGTAGTTTTACTGCACACGTACTCGACATTGGTCTATTCATTCGGATGTTCTCTATACGAGTTTCTAAGCAATAATTGATGTAGTAGTGGCAAGCGATGGTTTTCATATGGCCAACACGATCAATTAACGCAGACTACTCGTTTTGAAAAAAATCCGATATAGGGTTTTTGAAGCAAAGTGACTGCATCGTATCACAGTAGATGAAGCGCCTCCAACCAATGTCAAGATAACATTCGAGGATTTTCCACCAACTCCTTTATGATAAAACCATGATTCGTCACTTGTCGTTACATCATAGAATCACTATGTTGTTTGCCATAGACGGATCATTTTTTCAATGGCACTGCGACTTATATTAGTCTGCAGCTGCATTTCATTAATCATAAAGTGAGGGTCATCATCAATGAAGCAGCGAACTTCTTCATTATTTGTAGATGGTGTCTCTGTCACAGGTTGATTGAGTTGTCGTTAGTCTTCAATCTCTTCTTACCATGGCCGAATCACATTGACTATTTAGTAACTGTATTATCAGATGAAACTTGATCGTCGAAAAATGCATACAATTCATCATGAATTGATTTCGGCTGAATGTTAAGTGCAGTACGAACCTTTATGTAGAAACGAAAAATTTCCTTATTGATTTAACAATAGCGATGCACAGCAGATCGTGAAACGAACCTCCTAGTCTGACGCTTTTATCATCTTTGTTACTTTTTACCAAAGTATAAAGAGTGTCCCAGAAATTCTGGAACGATTTCAAAATTCATTATTTTCGTATTTAATAAAAACCAACTCCTTGAAACTTTGAAAGTTTATTGCACATACTTACTACTTCATAAGCACATAGTTTGAAGTCTATAGCTTTTATTATGATTGAGAATCGGTAACAACATTTCCATGTACTATTTTTTTTTCAACTTTGCTCAATATCTTGGTTTTTATTTAAAAAATAACGATTTGTTATAAGATTTGACTAGAGTTGATTGTAGTCGAGGAATCTGAATCTATAAACAGTTTCCAAAACTTTCGAGTTCGATTTCTTTACTAAAAAAAACTTTTCTTTTAAGAAAAAGACAATTTTTACTAAAGTTTCAACAAAGATCCATGATGTGAAGGAATCCAAATCTGCAATCGGTGTTTTGACAGTTATGAGTTTGACTTTTGTGTAACGAAATACGGTTTTTTTTTAAGAAAAAAAAAGATTTTTCTTCGAAAAAACGTGTTTATTTTTATTTATTTTCTCAACTAAAACGTTTTTATCTTTGCGCGAAAACAAATTATTTTAGTAAAAAAAATCGTTTTTGTGCTAAACAAAATATTCAGTTACAAAAAAGTAAAACTCAAAACTGCGAGAAACAGATTGCAGATTCGGATTCTTTCATCCCAGGAACTTTTGGTGAACCTTTATTAAAAATTACTTTTTTCTTAAAAAAGTTTGTTATTAATAAAGAAATCGACTTTAAAAGTTTTGAAAGCCGTTCATCGATTTGGGTATCTTGACTCCGATTACTTTCGGTCAAACTTTCAAAAAATCGTCATTTTTTCTAAAGTTGCCTTTGGTTTGATAAAGTGGCAAACCTTTCATTAGTAGGAACTACTAGGAACAAAATATTACACAGAACCAAAAACTATCAGCGACTGTTGAACGTTAATAGCGATTTCTCGGGACTATCAGTAATATCACGGGACCACAATAGGTCTAAATGAATTACCAGATATATTGGGCTTTTTTTAAGGGCTTATACGAAAACTGAGATGGGTACTAACGTAGGAGGTATAGGGGATAGTACAGACAAAACATATTTGAAATCTACATAGCATTTCGGCTCTACAAGACAGAATAAGGCATGCGACATATAGAATGCGGATGTCGTAGCAAATATTGCTTGTTGAGCGGTAGCCATGACAACTGTTTTTGCGGGTGTGAAGTGTCGGTGTGCAGTGTTGGGTGTGGGTGTGAGTGTGGGTCTCGGCATGCATGGGGCCTAGCAAAACACACACCTACACTCACAACTCCAATCAGAAATTCTTCTGTAGACTATCGAGAACTTGTTTCAATAATCGAAAGTATATCAAATCGTGAACCTTTGAGATAATTAGTTGCGATTGAGAAATATTGTGAAAATCTTGCGTTTTCGGCAATATTCTTTATACTTTGTTTTTCTTTCGAAATCATGTAACTGAAATTAATTAATATTCGAATATAAGATTTCTTAGTAGTGTGTTCATAATTGATTCTTCGTCACCATCGTGATCGTTGTTCGAAAGTGGAATCAAACGTAAAAATGCCGACAAGCACAGGTGAACCATTCTTACCACAACCAATTCCTCGAGTACTTCGTGTGCCTAGATCGAATCTTCAACATTATGATTCTGAAAATGTAAGTAGAAAAAGAAGGAAGTATTTTTCGAGATGAAAAGTGACTATTCTAGAGACTTTCTTCATCACCAACCTCTCTGCAAACATCAATGATATCAAATAGTCTAGTTCATATTGGAACGACAACGAAGTAAATCAATGGTTCCCTCTTATAAATATTAATTTCTTTGTTTCCTATCGATTGCAGATGGTCAACACGAAAAAAAGTGATCGTTGGTGTAATAACAGCTGTTGTTTGCGTTGCGATTATCGTGGCTATTATTGTATCCATCTTGCTCACCCGACAATCAAGTAATAACTTTCATTTTTACTCTCTAGAAATTCCTGAGTGCTTTTGCAACTTGTGTTATGCAGACTAGTCAAAGAATCTCCCATAGGTTTTGATTTGACTTTTTTTGAGATTTTCTTGTCGAGCATCTGAGATTACTCTCCTAGTCTTGACAACTTGAAATGCATATATACAGTTGTTTTTTCTCAGTCAACGGCGACCTAATATGGAATCTTTATCTCAAATTTCAATGCTTTGTCATTACATAAAAGAACACAAACTCGCTTGTTCTCTTGTTAGTGCTTTTGCTTTCAGAAAACAGATTTCCCAGAATTTCATATTTAAATGATCACTGAATCTATATAGAATTTGTATTCGAATAACTTTGCAAAATGAAATACACATTAAAACTGAAACATACGTAGTGAAATCGATTTTTTATAGGAACAATTACTTTTTCATATTTCAAGATTGATTGTTCATTTTCATTGAATAACAATACGAACTTGAGAAAAGTAGAATTTTGGATGTCAAGGTAATTCGAGTAACGAAACACGTTTTCATGAAATCTCGAAAGATTCATAGTGAAATTATTTACTTAGAATCGAATGGAACTGTTCTATTTGTTGTTTAACAAACTGTGGAAAACAAATCATTTGAATGTATATATTTTTGAATAAAGAACTTTGATCAGAAACAGTTTTACATTAAAAAAATTCTCTTGTGTAACACATAAGCCAATCTGAGTTTTGTTTTATATCGACAAGATGCTCGAGGAATTTGTTTTACAAGTTCGACTCGGCGCTTTCAAAAAGAGCAATCGAATTCATCAATCAAACTGCGTTCGAACTAGATTAAAGAACAGAGCTAACAAGTTCTTACAAAATAAGCTCTCTTAAATATTTTCTTTCTCAGTTATGTCGATCCGATAGAATCGTTTGTTTATAAAAACCAAAAAAAAACTTTTGAACTTTTCATGAAGTCGATGAAGCTGAATAAAGAAATGGACAAAATCTTATTAAATCGAAGAAAAAAAATTCGACATTTGATGTTGATATGTGTGTCTTAGAGATACTACCTAAGAGGATCAAAGTACTGAGTGATATGATCAAGTGTGAATATTTTCTAAATAGAGAATGAGATGAAGTTTACAGAATCGTCATCAATTGATTAACAATAATCAATTTAGACTCAACGACATCGACTACAAATGCAACTGTTAATTATGTATTGTGGAGTTTTGATTCTGTAACAACAGACACATACGGTGTTTACAATGGTCAGTTGGTGAACGGTGCAACGTATTCTTCAAGTTCTACTACACTTCCATATTTGGGACAAGGTCATGCGTTAAGTGTAGCAGCATCACAAAATCAATCATTTCAAGTTTCAACTCCATTCTTGAATCTTGCTTCCACAAGTTTTACTGTTGAAGCTTGGATTTATTCAACAATTGTGACTGGTGACAATGGTCTTATGGGTCAATGTCAATGTACATCATGTTCCAATCAATGTTTTCATTTTTTGATTCGATCGAGTAAATTA
Source organism: Rotaria sp. Silwood1 (assembly GCA_905250075.1). Taxonomy (NCBI): domain Eukaryota; kingdom Metazoa; phylum Rotifera; class Eurotatoria; order Philodinida; family Philodinidae; genus Rotaria; species Rotaria sp. Silwood1. The sequence goes on from CAJNOP010000307.1 coordinate 191,503, forward strand.
TATGTTGGATTTACATTGAATGATATCAATGGTTTAACAACGATAACAGTTGGTACTTGGTATCACGTTGCTTTTGTTTATAATTCTGTGACACAACAACAAATCTTGTATTTAAATGGAGTTCAAGATAATATCAAGTCAAGTTCATCTGCTTATCAAGGAACAAATGGAACATTTACAATCGGTTCTGCAAGTTACTTTCCAGTAACAACTTTTTTTAATGGTTATATAGATAATGTTAAAATCGAGACACGAGCAAAATCCGCAGCAGAAATCTTAACTGCTGCATCACTAATTGCCTATTATTCATTTGATTTACCTTATCCAACTCATGATAATGGTCCAAACGGATTAAATGGTTCATCAACAAATGCAGCAACAGTTACTGGACGTGTTAATCAAGCAATGCAATTCACTGGTTCATCATCTTATTTTCAAGCATATGGATTTTATCAAGCCGGATTTGGTGTCTATTCTAACAAACCATTTTCAATTGCACTGTGGATAAGTGTATCCTCATATTCTAGTTGTGCATTTGTTCAAATGTCATCATTTTATAATACTACTCCATGTTTCAATATGCTTGGTATTTGGTCATACACTAACAATGCGGCTCAATTAGTTGCACAAGGTTATGCTTGGCCAGCTATTTATGGACCACCTATAACGTTGAATACTTGGACACATATCTCATGGACATTCTCGTTAACTAATGGATATCGATTGTATGTTAACGGAGTTTATTTCGGCACAACTGGTTATTATTCGTATACAGGAACTTCTAGCGTGATCAATTGGTTACAAATTGGATACAATTTTGCTTGCTCAAGTGTTTATATTACAAATGCTGCCTTTCAAGGAATTATTGATGAAATTTATGTTTATAATCGAGAAATTACGGCAACAGAAGTCTATGAACTCGCCAATCCATAAACTTTTTTTCGAGATCGAATTTCTCTTCGATTCTCGGAGGAAGCATTTCATTCAAACTTCACATTTGTTTGGTTTATAGCACAATTTATTCTAAATAAAAACTTTTTTGAAATCAAACCTTTAGCTGAAAGTTGTCTCAATCTTCTTCGGTTCTAAGCTTTTGTTTGACACCCAAACAGAGTGAAGTCCTAGTCCTTCTTCGAATAAATCTCAAATGAGGCCGATCCTTAGTAGGTCTTCATATTGTTAACCATGAAAGCATTGCAGTCGAAGTCGATGTATCCCTATGAATACATTCTAATAATCTATCTGGAATTCATTGTTTAATTGCTAATATAGTCTCTCAAAGTTCTTCTTCAAATGAGTGAATAGTTAGAAAAGATCGTTTGACCATCATGTCTTTAAGATTCGACGTTTTCTTTTCGACTCCAATCCAAATTGATTATCGGATTTTATGAAAATTTCAAAAGGTCAAATATTTTTTTGATCGTCAACAGAGGTCCAAACAAGCTTACTTTTCAATAGTTCTGGCCTGTTCATGATAAGCTATGAACCTCTTCAACTTGCCTGCGTCTGTCGTTTGTTTTCGTCAGCCTGGTCTGCTTATTGAGGTCTCTATAGTTTTTTTTCTATATACTAATATTAGGATAATAATTGAATGAAAGTAGAAAACTGTCTTTATAAGAAGACAAGGAAGTTATGGGTATTAAAATAACATAATTAAGCGAAAGATTTATTGGCTTAAGGCAATATGTAACTGTTGGGTACAGACAAAGAAGCAAATATTAACATTTTGAAAAAAACTGTTTTTTGAGTAAAAAATGATGAACTAGTTGAATAGAACATATGAAGTCCAACCATATTACGACAGTATAATATGAAGCAGAAACACATAAGACTTTGTTAACGCTGTATGTAAAATTTTTAATAATAAAACAGTATCTTACCGAAGCGGATAAAAACATTAAATAAATAAATGAACAATGAGCATTGTAGTCACAATCTATAAATAGTCATGATTGTGCTGAGTCACCTGATAAAAAAAAAACATTTCTCATCTTCCAAGGCAAAGATTCTCCATATTATATTTAGATACCTATATTTTCTGCTCAAAAAATGGAGTGTTTTATTGAAAATTTCGAAAAACCTCACAGGCAGATGACCTGTCTACTTTAAGCAGCCTGCGTGGCCTATTTACACCTCTGGTCATCATCCATTCTAACCTTCGTGTTGTGATACATCATTTAGAAAAATTCATGATGTACGTTTTCTGGTCAAAAAAATATTAGTTACACTGCATTTATACATTCATAGTGGAATACCTGCTAAACGAATACCTCTTCTTGAATGTTCAGTTCCAAAATTTTCTTTTTTTAGAACGGGTCTATTTGTTCTAATATATTGTTTTTTTTGTTTGTATTAAACGACTGATATAATGATTTATGCGTACATAATATGTCATAGAACTTTAAGTGGTCCTTTTTGAGATGCTGCTCAAATCAATTTTAAAAAGTCGACAAAAGAATCATGATAAGCACCGGAATGTGTCTAACTCTATTCCTCTTTCTGTCTGAAACTATCCTGTTTTGAATGACTTCTCTCTTTTTTTTTGTCGGATGTTCTTTATGGATGGTCGTTAAACTATTATTTTCGTGTAAATGGCATATTTTTCGATTTACATCATTAATATTATTTTTTTTGGTATTAAATTAATGTACTACGTACATTCTATAATTACGATTAAAATCATTATCAATCTACATGCTAGTATTTATCGAGAATCTTGTGTGGTTCGAAAACACTCTGTAATTGTAGTATGAAATTAGCTGTTTTGATATCAGCGGTCACTAGAGCAGAAGTAATTTATCTAATGTTCATAAAAAATAAAACTCTATTAGTTCGATATGAATTCGTTATGTTCTGAGATGTGGATTACTTAAATATTATTCATAAGAGAAATGACAATTATCTATTTTTTAAATAGGTATATATCATTGTGGACTAGTGACATCATACACTCTATCTATGATTGCATAAGATTATGAACATATGACGATAGTCTCCGAATAGAATAGAATATTATATGGTAGAGAGAAATAATTAATAATATTTGATTTTAATTTCTCATTTTGACAGAACTATTGTTCTAACAATATTTTCCATGTCAATTATGAATAATATTAATGTAATAACAAATTATTCAGCTGAAGATATAGGTTAGTTTACAAATTTTTATTATTTAATATAATATTTCATTTAAAATTAGAACGAATAATTGATAATTTTTATTCTCCAACATGTCAATTATCTATTGAACAACGTCAACAATTGAATACTATTCTTGAAAATTTACAATATTCAACATTAGCATGGAATTTTTCATGGAAATTATTAGATATAAATAAATCTGCAAGTGTACAATTCTTCGGTGCTGTTGCTATTTGTAATAAAATTTCAAAAAATTTGTAAGTTTTAATTTTTTTTTTTTCTATATTGATTAAAAAAAATATTTAGATCAGAATTAGATGATAATCAAATTCAACACTTATTTCAACAACTTATTCAACGATTAATTTTCTATATGTCAATTCATTCAAAACAGATTATAATAAAATTAACTGTTGCTGTTAGTAGAATATAAAGAAAAAAAAAAAATTTCCATATTCAATTTTGTTTATATTTAGTTAGATCACTTAATTTTACATATGATACCAGATAAATGGAATAATGGTATAACAGCAATTATTAATCTATTTACACAATCACAAAATGAATTTTTAATTCAACATGTTTGTTAATTAAATTGTTTTTTTTCTTTCTTTCTATCATGATATAATACTTTTTTTTGTTTTGTTATATTTTAGCCAGAAAAAGCACATTTAATTGTATTAAATATCTTAACTATACTTCCAGAAGAAGTATGTTGTTTTAATTTTAAATGAATTAAAATTCTCTAGCAATTTATATTAACTTCACATTGCAATTTTTTTTATAATTAGTCTTGTTTTGTTTCATTGATTATTTTAACTTATAAACATTTTATTATATTAAAAAAAAATGAAAAGTTAATTGTTTTAGATGAATATCTCTAACTGGAAGTGTTTTGGTTAATTTTCGGGACTATATTTGTTTTCAAAAAGCGATGAGTGTAACTGTTGTATGAATAAATTTTGATATGAACTAGATAGAGATGTGTGATTTTCAATATTTAAAAGAAAAGATGAAACTGCATCAAGCCTAGAATACCAAACTTTTCTGACAAGTTCTCTCGGAGGTTTCTACAAAGATTTTTTTTATAAATTATCGTCAAAAAAATTAGAAAAAAATTCAATTAAATATTTGATGAGAGTAGATATGTAAGCCGTCCAGCTGCGCCGCTGCCGCCGCTGTGAAAAAGTTAGTTCAGCTGTTGCGCCGCCACCACGAACGAAAATTTTTGATAATAGTATGATGGGCCGCCGCCATTGACGGGTTTAGGACAGTTGCGCGTGGACACTTGCTCGCTATAACAGTTACATAGGGTCCTATAGCGAGCAACTGTCCTAGCGAGCAAGTGTCCGCGTGCAACTGTCCGGATCCCGCCATTGACATCGATACATAAGCGATCGGTCATTTTCCTGCCTTGTAGGAGCAAAAGTGTTTTGTTTTTGGTTTTTTTTTTAGTTGTCAAAGCCGCCGCCGCCGCCAGTGTAGAAGATCATAGAGTTTAGTACACGCCGCCGCCATGGAAAAAGAATTGAACCATTAAAACAGTCGTCGCCGTTTTACCCTTCGGCTTACACCTCTAGATGGGAGACTCTAAGAAAAGTCTGGTATTCTAAATTTGATGTAGCTTTATCTCTTCTTTTAAACGGTGAAAACTGCATCTAATTTCTATCGAAAGTTATTAAAAAAAAAAGCTACATCCATTGCGTTTCGAAAACGACTATAATCTCTATTGTAGACATAAACAGATCTATTGAGAATTTCTTTTAAATAATTTTTCATAAGAATTAATATATAGACTACACTTTAAACAGAATACCTAATGAAATTTCTTTTTTAGTTTTCACGTATTAATGTATCTAAATCTCAGCGTTCTTCTATTCGACTTGAACTTGAAAAAGAATTTCCAAATGGTAATTATCGAAAAAATTAAATTAAATTTTTCTTTTTTTTTTCATTCTTACTAATTTTAGTTCTTAATTATTTACAATTTATTATTTCTACTTATAATCAAATAGATATTCTTAATAAAATATTTTCTTGTTTATCAAAATGGCTTGAATTTGGTATATCAATACTTAAAATTGAAATATTTTTTGAATATTTATTTAATTCATTAAATAATGAAAACCTATTTGATGATGTTTGTGATTGTCTTAGTGTTCTATTTATTTCACCTGATGCATTAAAATATCCATCGACATTTTCTCGTCTTTTACCATATGTTATACAATTTGAAACAATAATTGATCAATGTTTAACAACAGGAAATAAAGTAAAAAAAAAAAACAAACAAATATTCTTCGGGTTTTTTTTTATAATTGAGTTTTTTTTTAAAAAAAAAAAGGAAAAAGCAGAATGTATTACAAAATTAATAATACAATTTGGTGAAAATCTTATACAATTGATTGTTCAAATGTCTATGACAACAGATTCACAATCACAAATACTTTCACATAATTTTTGTCGTCTTGTTATGGTAAAATTTTTTTCATTCAATAAATAATTATTTTTGTTTTTTATTTATGTAGAAATGTACTGAAATGAAAGGACAATATCCTATTGAAGAAACATGTTCAGCATTAACATTTAGTTTTTGGAATGCATTAGAAGTATCATATTGAATTGTATTTAAAAATATATATGTTTATGGTCTTTATTCTGTTTTTAGGAAGAAGTTAATTCAATTAATGAAAAACCAAATCAAGAGATTTTATTAGAACTTTTTCGTCCTTATTTTGAACATTTAATTGAAGTATTAATATCTAAAGGAAAATTACCAGATAATGAGAATATATTTACTTATGAAGATAAAGAATTATTTCGATGTTATCGTTCGGATATAATTGATACAATGGTAAATAATAAATAAATTTAGAAAAACAAAGATTATTCTATTTTAAATTTAGATATGTATGTATAATATTTTGGGTAATCGAGCTTTGGAAGGTAAGCTCAATTGGATTGATTTACTGTAAATAAAATAATTACTGAACTATATTAATTAATAAATTTGAGAGTAATTTAATGAGTTTATAAGAGTGTTATATTAAATATTGTAAACAAGAAGTTTGGAAAAAAAACTGTTAATAGAGAACATCAATTGATTATGATCAAATGAAATTCTACTCTAGTAGTGAAATTCATCATGATTCTCCATTATTATCAATAGTATGCCATACTATTATCGAAGTTTTTTTTTTTTTAAATATCAATCATCATTTTTTTCAATAACTTATGCTCGTTTATATTTATCGAAGTGAAATTTTCACTATTTGATAGAACAATGTTCAAGATCTTTTTTTGTAGTCACCTAGGCTTAAATTACATCAAAATATAGTCGAAAGTAAGCTGTATTATCCATAAAAATGATCAGATTTCAAGAAGCATGAATTCATAGTGAGCAGTGGCGTACGCAGAAATTTTTCAAGGGGGGACCCAACTTCGTAGGGGGGGCGGCCATGGCACAAAAAATTTTTTATCACGTCAAAATATTTTTTCCTGTACCCCCTCCAGGACTTTTTCGTCTCAAGGGGGGACCCGGGCCCCCTCGGCTCCCCCTGCGTACGCCACTGATAGTGAGGATGAAAAAAAAACAAAAATCAAACATTTATACACGAAATACAATACTCTTCTTAATGTACATAAAATATATTGTAGTATTAGTCAATTATTTATCAATATCTATTGAACAAAATCAATCATGGCAAATTCAAGAATCAATAATTCAATTAATTGGTGCTATATATGAATATATTCCATCTGATGAAGATCAAGTTTTACCTCGTATTTTTTTACTTTTACCAAAATTAAATTTTTCAAATAGTATAATTATTAATACTACACTTATAGTATTAGGTATGTATTATTTGATATGAAAAAAAACTAAATTATTTATTTATTATTTTAATTTTTGTTTAAATCAAGGACGATATAGTAGTTGGTTAGGTAATCATCAAGATATATTACAAAATTGTGTACATTTATGTATAAATGCATTATCAAATTCTGAATTAATTCAATCAGCTTCAATTGCTTTAAAAGAATTAATCAAAGAAAATCGAATATATATGTCGAAATATCTTAATGAGATTTTTCCAATAATGAAAGTAAGAAAAACAAAGAGAAGTTTTAATTAATAAAAAACAAAAAAATTTATTTGTAAAAGAGTGTTCTTGACAATATTCATGTTCAATCAAATGATCGTATTCGTTGTTTATCAATTATTGGTTATATTCTATCAGTACATCCATCAAAAATTGTTATTGATCATTTAAATATTATACTTGTACCTGAAGTAAATAAATTACTTGATTATTTATCTCGAATAGATAACAATCAGGTAAAAATAAAACAAAATTTTCTTTATTAATTCATATTAAATATTCCTATTACAAAAAAGGAAAATATTTGTACAACACTTAATTTTATTTGTGTACTTATTACTGCTATTGGTTATTATGGTAATCAAAATGATGGAGAAGAAAATGAACAACAATTGAAAACAACAGAAAATTCTAGTAATACATCTGAAGTGGTAAGATATTATTTTCAAATTTTTATATATCACACATAGACAAGAGTAGCTCTAAAAAAATGCTTTAATTCAAATACTAACTGGTATACCAGAATAAATATTCATCTATGTATTCTCTCAATAAGATAAATAGTGTTATGAAAATTTCCATATGATCAAGTTTTGCAAATAAAGAACTATTTGTTTGAATTTTAAACTAACGAAAAAGAAAAATATATGGTAGCAGAAAGGTTCTATCTTTACATCACATTACTGATACTCCTATTGAAAATCGAGAATGTAAGAATCTTGTTGTATTATTGTGGAATTCAAAGGGAGTGCCAACGGCTATTCAGATATGTTTCCATAGCAATCGAGAATAATAGATATCAAAAGATTTCCTTAGTAATAGAAAAAGATAACTTGTAAACTTACTAAGATATAAAATAGTTAACAAAGTTGTTCTGGTGTATTCATTAAAATATTTCAAAATTGCTTATACAATTAAACAAGAACATTTTTTATATAAATCACTATGGAAAATTATTTCAAATAAACTATACAGAGATTTAGGAAATTATTCTTGATAGTTTAAATATATAAAAAAAATCTCTAAAGAACAATTACGATGATTTAAGCCCCCCTACCCCTCAAAAAAGTCACTTTTCATCAAAACCAAGGAAATTAAGATAAACGCAGGAAAATATGGCCTGTCATCAGATCTATCATAGACGACAAAAATTTTTACTCAGCACGTCCTTTTTTTCATCCCTATTAGAAAAACAGCTGTTTTTGACAAAAAAAAATCGAAAATCTTTTTCGATTTTTCTCATTTTATAGGTTCTCGATCGCATCTCCAAGATTTCTCGAAAGAGCGTATAAAACTGCAGTGCCTATGAGAGCCAAGTTTTTTTATTATTAAGCTTTGCTTTTATTATATATACAAACCTTTATATAATTAGAGCGCCATTTTTTGAGTCATTGAATTTTCGATTCCTTTTTTTCCCTTAAAAAGTAAGCATTTAAAAACAAAAGAGCTCTCACAGACACTACATTCCGACATACTCTTTCAAACAAAAGAAAAAAAATTTTAAATGTATAGACTGAAGATCACAGAGAAATTTTGGAGACGAAATTAGCTAATTTTTTTATCCTTGTTTGGTCAATATCTCCGTCAAACATCATGGTACAGAGCTGAAAATTTCATGTCATTCAAACGTTCCTAGCCTGAGATCAAAATTTGAGGGAAAAGGTGCCCTTAAATGCATATAAAATCTAATCTTATGTTAAAAAAAACTATTTTTTTATTTTATTTTTCTTTGTCATTGAAGTTATGTTGTATTCTTCGTGATCTTGATCCTATACTTCAAATGATTCTTAAAAAATATTCTGATAATATTCAAGTAACAGAAGTATGTATAAAAAAAAATTTTTTTTTTTTTGTTTTTTATTAATTTTGTATTTTATAGAAAATTTGTGAAATTCTTTCACAAATAGTAATAATATTAAGAGAATCAAGTAGTTTAGTATTAAATATATTTATTCAACTTTTATTAAATATGGGACCAAATATATTACATGTAGAATTTTTAAATTTTGTTCGAAATGTAAGTTTAATCTTTTTTTTTTCTTCACAAACGAAGAAGAAGATTTTATTTTTTATGAATTTAGATACTTCTACTCTTTTCAAAAGATATAGATAAACCAATTTTAAATCTTTTTCTTAATGTTCTTCAAAAATTTCGATGTCTATTTAATGAAGGTTTATTTATACATATAATTTTTGTTTATATATTATACAAAATTATTTTTTAGATATACAATGGTTGAAAAATCATGTTGATATGATAGAAGATATTGCTAATTTCTTTAGTCAAGTAAAGTAATCTTTATCATACAAAAATTCATTTTTTTTCGTTTAGATAATTAAAAAAATTACCAAATATAATACATCAATGTCCTGATGAAACATTTATTCTATTTATTCAATTAAGTAAGTAGTTAAAATAAAAAAAAAATATTTGTTTTATAATTATTTTTGTATTTTAAGTAAAATATGGTATTCAATTACATGAACCAGGAACATTAAAAAGTATATCAACATTTACTGTAAGTTGATAATAATTTAATATTTATTTATTTATTTATTTTATTGAAAAGTCAAATTTTATTGAATATACAAAATCAAATCAACGAATAGCAAATCTTTTACAACAAAATGGTCTTGAAATAGTTCAAATTCTTTTAAAAGTTAGATAAATTTATTATTTTTTTTTATTACTTGAATCTTAAAAAATTTTAATTTAGTGTATTGGTGGAGCAAGTCCTCATCATCTTATTGAAAGTTTATCATTACCTCTTTTTACTCTTTCAAAATCTTATATCGATTGGACAACATGTTGGATTCAACAATGTTTAAATGATCCAAATTTTCCAACATCATCTGCTAAACGTCATCATCGTGAAACTCTATTGAAAGTAGTAACATCGTAAGTTTTCTTTCTTTTTTTTACTGGATTTACTATTATATAATTTTGTTTATTTGATTTAGTAAACAAACAAGTCGCTCAAATTTTAAAGATCATATTAATACATTTTCATTGGCATGTCGTGAAACAATATCTCAAGAAAATTAATAACGAAATGATTTTTCTTTTCATTCTAAGTAGTTGTTATTGTTTTTTTTTTTGTTTCCTATTGTTGTAAAAAAATAAGTTTGTATCAAAGTGATTTTGAAAATTAATGTTCTATGTATCTTAATAGAATAAAATTGATATTTGATTTGTTTTTATATCTTATTTGAGATATTATTTTATGTTTTATACAGATTCATTTCATTTGAATTTAAGAAAGATAAAAATAACGAAATGAATAGTAATGATTTAAACAAAAAAAAAATCAATTATTGAAGATTAGTATTATTTTATTTCTATTGTTGTTTAGCAAAATTTGATAATCATTTTTTAATGCACAAAAAAAAAAGTCGATAGGATTATGTTCATATGTTTTGTTTTTACAATAATAAAAATATCAATTTGATTGTTTAAAAGAATATTTTTCAATTAAATTGACACTATTAACATTTCACATAGAGAAAAACATTACTTGCGAATATCAATGTATTGATTTCTCAGTTAATATAAATAATACAAAAAATAAAACGTTTTGTAGATTGTACATAACCTATGTTAAAATTTTTTCTTTCAGTATCATTAATATTATATACTAAATAATGTCAACCTATTGTTAATAGTTGCAATCTTAAGTATTGAGTAATACGAATGTTTCTTTTTTTTTGTTTCTAATGGTTGTAATGAATTGTATATACATTTCATGATCATTGCTAAATGATTTAATTATATTAGTTATAATATAATCAATAGCTAATTTTCGATAATCCGAAAAGAAACAAAATTTGTAGTTTAAGATTATGAATGATCAATATATTAGTGATGAAATATATCATCCACACCTTCACACTTAGATATCTATAGCGTATTTAATAAATACGCTATAGATATTTAATTAATTTTAAGATATAATTCTATTGTTTATAACTCTCTTAATATTTCCTTATTTTGATGTCTTTTTTTATTACTTTTCCTTTCCTTTTTGTCATGTCAACCTCTCACTAATTTGTTTATAGAACATGGTAAAAAAAAAATCTTGTCTATCATACGAACCTATATATCTCATCTATAATAAGGACTAGAGACATAAAATTTTAGGATCATACAAGTCTAGTTACAAAGGATTAGACATTCGATTTTGAGCATTCTTAGGTTCGTAATAAGGAAGAACGATCAAGACTTTTAGATCAACCTGTAAGAAGATCTCACGTCCTCATCCTTTATTAAACTATAAATAATATGAAAATAATACTTGAAAAATTTGGTGATACATAAGTCTACTTGGTTAGTATAAGAAATGCATGATAGGATTCATCTTATGATAGTTATTAACTTAAGTATGTTTATTATATTTGTCCTTCATTGGATAAAGGAAGATGCATCATCGGATAATCTTTTTCTTTTACAACTTTATTCGATTGATTATTCTTGTGATTGGTGTTTAACAATGTGTTGTTTCTATAATCAAAAAATAAATGTATGTCGTTTTGTTGATTTTAATATTATCTATACATTCTCATTTATTTAGAGAATAACAAAAAATGTGTTTATTTTGTCGTTGAAAATGATTTATTTTATTATTTTATAAATAGTTTAGTTTACTATTTAGTATACATGATCCTATGGTATTGTACAAAACTATCTTATCAACTTTACAATATATTATTTACTTAATTTGTTTATCGTATTTATGATGAAAACGAGGAATTTTGAACATTATTATCTCCGTATAATTGAATGCATTATTTGATTTCGTTGAAATTCTAACAGAGATTATGCTGACTAAATCTTATCTCTATGCAACTAAAACGAAATAGTAGTGTAAAAGATGTTATATACAAATTTTATGCATTAGAATAACATTATATTTTGTCAATTTTGTTTTTTGGAAAAAGAGTTGACCATTTTAGACATAAGAGAATTTGATGTTAAAAATGTTGTACAAAAGTAATAAGCTGTGTAAAAAAATAACGTATAAGGTTTTAAAATGATTTTGTTTGTATAAAAAAAAAATAATGTGTTTATTTACGTGGGCGAATGATGAAAAAGCCAAAAAAAGAACAATTGAAAATAACAAACAAGTATGTCGACGATTGTTTTTTTTTTAAATATAGAATATCATTCATTTTCTAATACGAAAATGTCTTTGTTCTTTTTACCAATTTGTATGACTATAAATTTTTGACGAGATATTTCTTTTTTTCCCCTATCCCCATAAACAAAAATTCGGACAATAATTTTGTCTTTAGAAAAAACATGTGATTATCTTGTTGCTTGTACATTTATCTTTCAAACAGAGTAAACAAATCCTACTTATTTTCTTTTCTTCCTTACAATTTATTCAGCGTCATATACTCTATTTTGCAATATACAAAAGACGAAAGAGTGCGAGTCTAAATATTATTTATAGGGATGCTATATATTACTATGACTTATTTCTTTTCACTGTATTACTTTAGTAAAATTATTACATATCACTAGTGTTAATAATAGCAAATATTAATTTCAATAATGAATACTTTACTTTATTACTAGTAATGGTAATTCAACAATCTAATTATTCATGATATCGCTTTTATTCTTAGTCTGTATACGCAAGTGTATTGTTTCAAGTATAGAGGTATAGACCAATATATTAATCGGCAGTGGTGGATGAGTTTAGCGTAATTTATTTCTTGTATCAGCAGCAATTGAAAGTTTGTGATAGCTTTTTAATAATTCTTCTGATTCCGGGAGATTTTGAAATGGAATTTATATTAGTTAAATAAACTCAAACGCGCTCCACCTAATGTTCAACTCTAAGAGATTACCAATCTGAAATTCTTCGAATTCTTCATTCATGACATTTACATCAAGCCATTTTCTTTAAGAAACTCTTTCATAAAAGAATCAATGATTATTGTGATAGATCGACTTCAGGCTATTGCAAGTCATTCTAACCCAGGCTTTTGAAGTAGACACATATAAATAATATACAATTCTTTTATAAAAGAGTATTTAAACAAAACGGCTTGATGCGGATTCTTATGGTTGGAGAATTTGAAAGTTTATCGATTAATGTTCTTTTCGAGTTAAACAACAGTAAGAGTGGATTAGAGTGTGTTAGAGCGTATATCATTAATACACAAATGGAATAGATAATAAATAATGATACAGAACTTAGTGACAAAAAACTATACAACTCATGTTTTTTAAGAAAAAAGAAAAATTGTGATTTTAATCAGATTATTTGATTAATAATCTATTTGAATCACAATGATCACACAATACATTGCTCTTAATTTTTAATGTAGTCTGTCAAATTTCTGAATAGTTTTTCTCACTCTATGAGTTAATACATCATAAACAAAGCGCTGGCAAAATGGTATAAACTCACTTGTCTTCTTACTGAGCTTATAAAAATCTTATCTTAAATTTGAAAGACATATTTCATTTGATTGTAATCGATTCTTGATAAAATAGTCGATTCAAACTAGGGGATTACTTTCTTTTTTGTTATAATAAAGGGTAAACATAAACAAACTCTTTATTATCTATTAACGTATCATAGAAAAAAAATATTTCTTTATTATTTATTTTATCTTTATTTTACAAATATTAAGAAAGTGATTATTTTTATGACATTCAATAAAGATCAATTCGCATTCCTAATTAAAACCAGATTTTATTTTATTTTTTATTTTTCATAAGAAGACCATCACTGAAGATTGATACGGAATATTAAAATTTTTTTAAGATGGAGTACGTAGTTTTGTTTCACAACCAGAATTTATCGGCTCCAAGAATCTTTGAAACTAGACTCGATTGACACAGACTTTTTTTTTGATCGAGACTCGATGATCACTATATTTAGATTTCGTAGTCAGAAAAAGTTTTCTTGCTTGTTTTTTGCTAATTTTATTTTACAAAGAAATCGAATTGTTTTTGAATAAGACGAACGAAAATTCAAAAAAACTCAAACAACATTATTATATGCATCAAAGTTTGCTTTCGATCTGAACGTTTTTTTTAAGAACTTTGACTATTTTTTATGCATTAGATACCACATACTGATCGAAATTATGAATAAGGAAAGGCTGAGCTGATTCCAATCGAAGCAATGATTGGCAATTAAAATCTCAACTTTTCCTTCCTTGATTATCAATAAAAATTATGTCAGACTATAGTATTTTTTGTATATGATATCGATAACGTCTTTTGACGCTTAAATTTTCGATAAAGTTCATATAGTAAATAATTTCCAGATTGTCTAGATGATCGATATTAACTATCCGACGATACTGTACTAAACATGTGAAAGACTGGGACATTTTCATACTTGTGTGGCTTCAATTCAAATTCTAGTGCGGAGCACAATATTGCTGAAAGATATATTTGTTTGTTAGAGATTCATCAACAGATATTACAATCGAAAGTTGACGTAGACACAGCTTTTAGTAATCAGAATATTTTGAGTATGAGTGAGAAAAGACCGTGTCCACATTAAATATCTTTACGCACATCTTCAAGAATCAAGTAGCTTCGAAATCTGTCAGTAGAAAAGGTTACTTTCGACAATCGGTACGGATTAGTTTTTTGTAGGGTGCGAGTGTTTGTGTAGATCTTATATTCATTCACAAGCATACCTTCTATCTCCATTTCATTATATAGTATAAATTTTTCGAGAACGATAAGCGATACAGGGATGAATTTTTGACTCGTCGCTATACAACTCTATGATGTATATCTATGATAAAATTTGAGCGAAAACAGATGAGCCATTAAAGAATTAACTGCAATAAAATTTGCTAAAAATCATTGTTCAAATTGAGTTAAAGTGAAACTGCAGGGGAAAACCATTCAGAAGGAGTTCTCTTTATGAAGTTGTTTTTCACAAAACGTTCTTTTGTTTGAATATCATTGCTTTTTTTCAACTTATAGAAAGACAAAGATAATAAAAAAAATAGATTGGTCTACGTGAAAATGAACAAGTGTTTGCAATGCAATAATTTAGATAGATGGGCATGGAAAGAAAGGGGGAGAAATACGAATGATGTATCATTCAAGTGCACTAAGAAGGCTCTACAAAATGGACTGTTCGTTATCTAGCTTTTCTTTCTTTTGTTGCTTAGAAAATTTCGTTTTCTTTGCACATCTTTCCTTATAATATAATTTTTTCACAGGAAGACTCAAAAGGTAATTGATGGTATGAACTAAAGAGCTGAAATTCGATATAGCAGTGGGACATTCGAAAAAGAGTGAGCCCTGAAAAAGTTGTTGAAATCGATGAAATAAAAGAAAAGTGATTAAGCTAATTCAGCGAAAATTTCAATCTTACCCAAAATTTGCAATTCATGCATATATATTTTTAATATATATAGATGAAAGTAACACATCTACTGACAGGAGTTTATCAAAATATGCATATGCGCTCTGTCTACGTTGTTCTGTATTTCATGATGATAATTCTCAGTCAACAATTGACAATAGCAGGTATGTTACTCATATAAAATTATTTCATTTATAATAGTCAAATAACGTTTCTCTTTTGGAGAACTCCGTTGCCGTTGTCTGGCGAGTGATTCGTCGTGTTGGCCCAATGCTAGTGTTTGGCAAATGTTCAATGAATCTATTGATGGTCGTCTCGTCGCACCTGCGCCATCAGCTGCTGTATGTAATGAAAGAACATATAATGCTACGGCTTGTAGCATAGCCAAAGCACAATGGACAAATGCGGCGTGGCGCAGTGATCAAATTGGTGCAATGCAATTTCATAATTGGGAAAATAGTTCATGTTCAGTTTTCGTAAATAGCTCAACATGTAATCAAGGTTCTGTACCGGTGCTGGCTGTTGACGCAATATTGCCTGAACACGTTCAAGCAACTGTTCGATTTGCTGTGATGAACAACCTTCGCTTAGTTATCAAAAGTACCGGACATGATCTTTTAGGGCGATCGACAGCAGCTGGATCCCTACTTTTATGGCTTCATCATATGAAAAACATAACACTGATTAAACAATACTCATCTTGTGATCTCACCAATATATCGAATGCTGTTCGTATAGAAGCAGGTGCCCAATGGGGTGAAGTCTATCGATTGCTGAGTAACTTCAATTTGGTAGCAATTGGTGGAGCATCAGATACGGTGAGTGCAGTTGGGGGTTACCTTCAAGGCGGTGGCCACGGTCCACTATCAAATTGGAAAGGTATGGCTGTTGATCAAGTACTTGAATACGATGTTGTAACCGCAGATGGACAACGTCAAACAATAAATGCATGCCAAAATGGTGACTTATTCTGGGCATTAAGCGGTGGGGGTGGAGGTACTTATGCGGTTGTACTTTCTGCTGTTTTACGGACTTTTCCATCGCCGTCTATTGTTGCTGCAACATGTTCAGTTAATGCATCAGATCCAGCTCGTTATGCAAAACTCATTGAAAGCTTCATCGAAATTTTACCAACAGCAGCTGATGCTGGATGGTCTGGCTATTTCGATATAATCGATCTGACACTAAGATTTTTATTTCATGTACCTAATGGAGATTGGGCTACACTCAATGCTACATTGAATCAATTTGTGACCAACAACAGTGATTTAGATTTCAACAATATCAATAGTTTTTTTTTGCCATCATTTTATTACTATGCCATTATATTGGAACTATATAATCCGACTGGCTCTAATTTTCTAGTGAGTTCACGACTTATTCCAGAAAGTATAATTCGGAAGGAACCGGCTAAAGTCGCAGAAGTCTTTACTCAAGCGAAAGGACAGAGTAAAACTGGATCGAATCTTCGTGGAAGTTTTGTAGCTGGTGGTCAAGTATCAAATACAACCAACAAAAATAACAGTGTTAATCCGGGGTGGCGTACAGCTCTTCTTCAAATGATTTGTATTCAAAGTTGGTTAGATACAACATCCAAAACTGATCAAGACTACTTAGATACACAAGTCTTACTTCGAGCAGCAATGTTAGACGATTTATTGCCTGCTGATTCACACCCAACCTGCTATGCTAATGAAGGCAATCCAAATGAAGTGAATTGGCAAGAGAAATTTTTCGGTTCGAATGTTATTTATAATCAACTGAAAAGTATAAAAGAAAAATACGATCCCCTGGGACTCTTCATTTGTACAAATTGTGTTGGCAGTGACGATTGGACATCGGATCTTAATTGTCCGAAAACATCGAATTCTATCAAATTCAATTTAACAATATTTCTTTTACTCATAGAAATAGTTGCAATATTATTATAAAACATCAGTAAAAAAGAGACTCGAAACTATCCATTATAAATTGGATAATATCATGATATGGAGTAAATAAATTATTCATGCAAATTTTTTTTCTAGTATTTTTATTGATTTTTAATATTCAAGCAATAAGATATGAAATTTTTTCTCGATTTAATAAATATATATACGCGTAAACGATAAATCGTCGATTAAAAGCTGAAGGATTTCTACCAAAATACATATAGATAATCAAATTATGCTTATAAATACTACCAAAAGACACGTAGTAGCATAAAAGACCTACTTCAAAAAGACATGCTCTGTGTTTGCCGACACGACAAGAACACTACTGAGAGAAAAAATCGAGAATTTTCAAACAGCAATATTTCAATAGTTGGATCAAGACAGTGCTCATAAATGAATACATTAGACCTGGTGACCGAGTCATTGATCTATGCTGTGGAGCAGATGGAGAACTGAAAAAACGAACCGCTGTTAACATTTCTTATTTGCTTGGAGCAGACATTTCGGATGTATCCATTAAAGAATATGAAAGAAGGTACCAAGCATTGAAATTGAGCATTCAGTCTGAGTTTTATGTCGTTAATTGCTTTTCAAATGCATTTCTTGAATTGCCATGTTTCAATCGCAGGAATGATTTGTTTCAGTCTTCTGATGCTGTTTCTAGCCAATATGCATATCATTATGCATTTGCTTCGCTTTTCAACATTTCCAAATGTTTAAAACCAAATGGAATATTTATAGCAACTATTCTAGATTCCAAGGTTATTCACCAAAGATTAGTGAAATCGTCAGATTATCTCTTTGAAAATCACTTTTACTGAGTAAATTTTGATTCAAAAGATAACTTCGTACAACACAGACAGAAATACCCGTTCTGTTTGCACGACATGATCGATAATTGTGTAGAATACATTATTAATAATGATACTCTAAAGACTTATGCTCGCCAATGTGGTCTTAAACTAATTTATACAGAAAATTTTAGTAAGGTCTTTGAAGATTACAAGCATAAGTATGGTTATTTGATAGAAAAATTGTTTTCCAAAATAAAGTATTGGAGAAAAATGCGAGTTTCACTAAGAAGTAGAACATATTATCTTATCTTTTGTTGTAACTCATTTTATCTTTTAAACTAGATCA
>CAJNOP010000307.1:210268-231181 GCA_905250075.1 Rotaria sp. Silwood1
TGCAAGTACTTTGGTACCCAAAAGTTCCTGTGACATACTGGTATCAGGGTACTTTTTTGGGTACCCTTATCTCAGTATATTCTCTAGGGTATGTCGCTGTTTAGATTTTACTGATAGTTATATTAGATCATCTTGAAAATTTGTAAACACTTTACATATCTTATACGAAATAAATGATACTCATACGTCATATTTTCCAAAATCGAATAATTACATATACCATTCATAGACATTTTGTCTCTTTCAATTTTTGTTTTTTATTGGCGATCACACTGACATCTTTTTATCATCGACAATTGTATAATGAAATAAAGACAAATTAAAAATGCTTATACAAATTAATTTCAATTTCATTTCGATATAACAATTTTCATCAGTTATATTACAATAATTTATGTCCTTTCAAATAACATGATTTATTCTCATCATTATCTAAATCAACTTTTTAAATTACATGTACGGCTAATGGCAAAGAAAAATAAAACCATTAGATCTTCATGAATGTCAATAATGAAACGAAAAAAGAAAAGGAAATCAAATGTCAAAAGAGAAAAATAAACATTACAGATAGGAAAGAATCATTCATTTCATATAAGCATATCTCGAGCAAAGTGTTTCAATTATAGTATACATACACATAATAGGACTTCGAAAACGAAAAAAAAGAACAATTCAATCATGCTTATGAAAGTAAGTTCAATAAAACAATACCCGAAAAAAAGAAATAAAAATCGTCTAGATCTTATTAATTGTTGGTATTACTACGCTTGTGACAATCATCTCTATTGGTGTGGGTATTCTTATTGGTCACTTTGCAATAGCTAAATCACAAACAAATACCTCTTGGAAACATAATTATATCACTCAACAAGCAAATCCAGAACATTATAAAAAGTTTATTGATTCTATTAAAGCAACTAATATTGAAGCAAATCTTAAGTACATTTAATTACATTTTCATGTCAACAAAAATATTTATGCATCATTAAATTGTATAGAGATCTTGCTTCACATCCTCATATGGCTGGTTTAGCTGAAGATTTAGAAAGTGCTCAAACAATGGAAGAACAATGGAAACGTGATGGATTGCAAGTAACTAAAACAAAATATAATGTTCTTCTTTCTTATCCAGATGATAATAAACCTAATCGGTGAATGTCGAATATATATATATATATCTTTATTACTATATATTCTATTTCTGTTAAGAATTACTCTGACAAATGCTAATGGAGTTCTCATTATGCAAACAACAGGGATGGAAAAGAGCTATGATCCAAAACAACCAAAAACAGTCAATCCATTTCTTGCTTATACACCTAATGGAACTGTTTCTAGCGTAAGCCATGAATAAATATCACTAATTTATTTCATATAAGAGAATATGTTTATATTTGATATCATAGAGTAAACTATTCTATGCTAATTATGGTCGCCTCGGAGATCTTCATAAATTAGCATCAATAGTTGGCAATGAAAGTCTTCAAGGTAGTATTATCATTATGAGATATGGTGGTATCTATCGTGGAAATAAAGTAATATTCATTGTTTCCTAAGCAAGTATAATGAATGTTATTTGTTAGGTCATGCATGCTCAATATTTTGGAGCTGTAGGTGCTATATTGTATAATGATCCAGCTAATAGTGCTCCATTTGGAACATCACCTGATCAAGTCTATGACAAAACATGGTATATGCCTCCAACTGGTGCACAACGAGGATCTTCACGGATTTCGAAAGGCGATCCACTCACACCTATATATCCTTCGACTGGTCTGATAATTGTCGCTCTATTCAATAAAAGTACTGTTCATATTTTTCATAGATTATATGTATCGAGTGAAAGAAGAGAACATGAAATTTCTACCGAAAATTCCTGCTCAACCAATCAGTTATAGTGAAGCTCAATTGATTTTTCAGTAGGAATCTTTCTCATTGTCCTTTTGTTACTTTTAGCTGACAATAGAATGTGCTGCATTTAGATATATGCAAGGTAGTGAAGTGATAGCAGATTGGCATGGAGCTTTATCAAATGTAACATATCGTTACGGTGGAGAACTTGTGTATTCAACGTAATGTTTTTAAAATTTACTTACTATTTCTTAAGTATGCATATTTTGTTTCATACAGTTCCATTAAAATCAAATCATATAATCGACTTGAAAGAAAAGATATATACAATGTGATCGGAATAATGAAAGGTGAAATTGAACCAGGTATTTTAAATTTATTATTCTTTCATGAGGTGAGTTTTTTTTTCATTATTGTCTTAATAGATCGATATGTTGTCTTTGGCAATCATCGGTGTGTTTGATATAAATACAAATTAGAAATTTCGAAAGCTAAATCATTAAATTGGAGATGATTTTTCTTCATTATGTATAATTAAATGTTTTTGTATTTTAGAGATGCTTGGAGTTTAGGTGCTGTTGATTCGATTAGCGGAACAGCAACTCTACTAGAAATAACTCGAGTTATTGGTCAAATGTATAAAGATGGTACTTTTTGTATATTGCTATTTAAGTGATACTATTTTTGATATTTATTCTCGATAGGATTTCGACCACGACGAAGTTTAATGTTTTGTTCATGGAGTGCCGAAGAATATGGACTCATAGGTTCAGTAGAATATGTTCAAGTATATATTTTTCATATTAGTAAATATACATGGATAGTAGACTAGTTTTTCATTTATATTGTCTAGGAATATGTTAAAGTATTGGGAGCTCGAGTTGTTTCTTACTTGAATATAGATGCTCCTGTTCGAGGTAACTATCGTTGTATTAGACGTAATAATAAAAATAATAATTATTTAAATCTATTTTTTATTAATAGGAAATTATACAATTCATGTCGGAGCATCGCCAATACTATTTGATATCATTGTTGAAGCTTCAAAAATGGTGAGAAATAGTTCTTGTATGTAGTAATGTTTCATAACTTATAACAAAAGGTTTCAAGTGCATATGATCCTCCTGACCAAACTATTTACGATAAATGGATGAAAAGCCACTGGAATAATGTAACCCATGAACCAAAGTGAAATATGATAGAAATGTCTATTTGCTTTATAGCTTTGTTTTTTTGCACAGAATTCGATATGGCTTAGGATCAAGCAGTGACTTTTACGCATTCAACCAATTAGCTGGTTCATCAAATTTTGATGCAGTATATGAATTTAATCCAACCGATCATGGCAATATAGATATGTATCCACTTTATCATACATCCTATGAAACATTTTCAATGGTGAAAAATTTTATTGATCCAGATTTTACAGTAAATCAATGATAATTAGGAATGTTTATTGTAAAAAGATCGTTACTATTTAGGCACATAGAACAATGGCTCAATTTATAGGCGTTTTAGGATTAATTCTTTGTGAAACAAATATTTTGCCATTTAATGTTATGCGATATACGATGGTATTTAAACAATTGTTAAAGAAAACTCAACAAAATAATACAGATTTTTGTATGAATCAAGTTTTGTTTTCGATTTATTTTCTTCTCATCAAAATTTATTTTAGCAATACTTCAAAATGCTATTGATGATTTTGAAAAAGCAGCAAAAGATTTTGTAACTCGTTCTAAAACATTAAACATTGAAAAGTCAGTTATTGTTTTGTAACCAAAAACAAAATGTCAAACATTATTTCTTACTTTTAGTCCATATGAAATTCGAGCATATAATGATCAATTATTACAACTTGAACGAGCTTTTCTAAATCCATTAGGGCAAGGTCTTGATTATCCTGATTATAAGTAAGAAGAAAAGAAAAATCTTTGTCATTTGTTTAATATTCTTTTTGTTTATCTATAAAAGACATATCATTTTTGCACCAGCTAAAACTGATCAATATAGTGCTTCTGGTTTTCCAACTATTAATGATGCACTTGTTGGTAATAATCAAATAGAAATGAATCAAGAAATAGCAATTGTTGTTTATTTTATACGTGGAGCTTTATCAATATTAAAACAATTTGATAAATTTATGACATGAAACGATTCTAAATAGATTTATTAATATTATTATTAGTTGTTAGTTAAATAAAAATTATTCTTTTTTTTTAAATATTTATCAAAAGATTTCAAATTTTATTGTCATATAATCATATGATATTCAATTATAAAAAAAAAATAATTAAAAATATGTGAATGTGTTAGCGAAAAGTTTTGAAGTTTGGGTGAATCCGTGGAGTTTCTACCACTTTCAAGGAAATTCCTTTTTTTTTTCAATTTTAATAGGCTACTTAGATGCAATGTCCTCGAAAACGGTCTGAAGTAACAATTAAGATCTTTTTACTCATGAAAAGTATGGAGATCCAGGTCGTTTTTTAGGAACGCCTGAACGTATATATATATACTTTTTGCATCTATGAAGAACACAATCATAGTTATTGTTTCGACTCGTACATGTTGGAGTATATCATTAACGAGTTGATTTGAACGTCTTTTGAATAATCTTAAAGCGTTTAATATCGTTTTGTGAAGGAAGACTGCATTAGGAATCAAAAAGAGAAAAACCCAACCGATGTAAGTAATATCAACGCAAGAAATTTGCACAATATTTCTTAGCTTGTTTTGATTATGAAAACATTTTCTTTGTAAGACTAATCTACAGCAATTAGAAAGCTGGATCGATAAATGAGATGTTTATAGGACGTTTAGTTAACTGGTTCTGCCAGATTATACCTCTTATGTTTTTATATGAGCATTAACAAAAATATTAGCATAAATATTAAATATTCAAGAAAAATTCGATCGAAAACAAAATTTTTCATTATTCTCGAGAGATAGACGTTCTACGACAACAGACTGTACTGCCGGACAAAACTTCGAAATCGTGCATGCCACGAATACCATGAATTGTTCCTATCCCAAACAAACAGTAAGTTTTAATTAAAAAAATAAAGAAGTTTGATGTACCTATTGTTCTCAATTGCTCCAGCCTTTCATTGAGAACTTTGATCTTAGTTCGTTGGATTTCCTACTTTTCAAGAAAAAATACATCGATAGCAGGATGATGTTTACCAGCAGCTTTAGCTATTTTCAATTGTTGCTTTTTAGAAAATTTATAAAAACTATAGGGAGTTGACAGAAGAATATTTTTTGAAAGGATGATACACCTTGCAGTTGATTTTAAAACTGCTTCAATACCATCGTCCGTACTCTTCCCGTGTCCTGTTGCCGTAAAAACCCAAGAAGCATCCAAATTGAAGTCGTTCTTATGAAGAACTAAGTTGAATATGTGGGCATAAGTTTTAAATTGAGAAGTAGACCCATCACTTAAATGAAAATTAAAAACTACTTTGTGCTACGATCCATAATTATATTCCACAAAAAACCAATGGAGTTCAAACACTTTAAGATTCTAAAAGACTTCATGATATTGTGCAAATTTCTTGAGTTGATATGGCTTACATCGGTTGAGTTTTTCTTCTTTTCATTCCTAATGCAGTCTTTCTCCACAAAACGATATTAAACGCTTTAAGATTATTCAAAAGACGTTCAAATCGACTCACTAATGATATACTCCAACATGTACGAGTCGAAATAATAGCTATGATTTTGTTCTTGGTAGCTGCAAAAAGTATATATGAAAGTTATTTCGTATGTATATATATATATGTTGAGGTGTTCCTAAAAAACGACCTGGATCTCTATACTTTTCATAACTAAAAAGATTTTAATTGCTACTTCAGACCGTTTTCGACGACGTTACGCCTAACTAGCCTATTAAAATTGAAAAAAAAATTATTCTCTGAAAGTGGTAGAAACCCAGCGGATTCACCCGTTTATCATGAAAGTATAAACTTGTGGTTCGCAAATTTAGTTTCGTTTATATTGACAAGAATTGAATGATTTTTACTTTTTATTATATCGGAAAATACATCAATAATAATTTTAATCATATAGAACATCTTAAAGACTGAAGCATTTATTTCTAGATATAATTGCAGTTATAAAAATTTTTTTGCGGACAACAATAAGTTCCTTGTTTTCTTTCTTTTTATATCATTATATATATATTTTTTTAATAGACAAATTATATTTGATTTACATGTTGTGGTCAATTGATTTCAAAATGATACACTTCGATTCGATCGTTTTCAATTTTTAGAGTACAGTTATGTTTAAATGTGTCTTCTTTGGAAACCGATTATTTCCTTTAGCAAATAAACTTCATTAATGATCATCCATTGTGTTAATAGTTATCAATAAAAATGTAGCCTTGAACGAAAGTGACAATGTCACTAAAAGTTCTTCTCGTTCGACTATTCGATTTTTGCATAAAAACAGTACAATCCTTGCTATTATCATGTATAATAATACTGTGCAATGACTACTTGCCTCTTATCATGTGTACAGATAACTTGGACAATAGAGCAAGAGTTTTATATGAAGTCGTTGTCCTGATTAAGAGCTGCATCATCATTGAGTATTGGTAGTAGAATGGATGACTATTTATGAAGCCTACTGACTACAGAAAATAATCAAATTAAAATTGTTGTCCGCAGGAGAGTAGTATGAACAAAAAAAATAGAATTATATAAATTTCAGCAAGCTAGAAATCATTTATTTGGAATATGCATATCGGTTTGTCGAAACGTAACGCTGTTATGGTTTTGACACAGTTTTTTTTCGATTATCTCATAGAATACATTCTTGATATTGATACTCTAACGACTAATGCTTGCTAAATTCGGTCTTGAACTAATTTATTCAGAAAAATTTAGCAAGGTCTTTGAAGACTACAAGTATAAAACTCACTATTTGATAGAAAAAATAATAGATACAAACACCATTTTGGAAGATGATTTGATGCAACCAGATAAATGGGAAGTGGCCACTCTTTTTACTTGGCAATTGTTTTCCAAAATAAAGTGTTGGAGTAAAATGCAAGATTTACTAAGGAGTAGAATGTGTTACCTCATCTTTTGTTGTAACTCATTTGAGCTTTTAAACTAGATCACAAGAACAAACTTCTAGACATAAATTTTTCATGAAAATATCTTGCTTATCGAGAGCCTAATGAAGATGATGCTTTATTACTAGTAAAAAGTGCACAATCTAAACGGCTGCAAGAAAACTATGACATGTAACTGCGATCGTTGGGCTATTCAACTATGTAACTGACATTTTGATTTGTATACTAAGAGCGGCAGACTTTTTCTTTCATGTATGTTTATCTAACAACAACAAGAACTCTCATATTTTAATTGTTGTGATCTGAAGAAACGAAGAAATCTTCAATACATTAGCATAAAATATTGATTTAACAAAACAAAAAAAAATGATTCCAATAGATTGTGCAATCACATTAGCCTGATCGGCTTCTCGTCTGATGTATTCTTGATGTTTCATACCATTAATCTTGACACCCAATTATCATACTGGGTAGTGGTAGAATTTTTATCATGGTTGCCAATTTCAATCTATTCTATTTTGTCAGTTGCAATGTAGCGAGACAAATTTCGATTTAGTTTATATCATTGTGTAGCTACGAAAAAAAGAAGTAATTTATATTTCAAATATAAATTAAGAGAAACGATCGATCACTTGATTTCAAATAGCATAATTTTGAAATGAGACTAAATTTGATTTGTCTGTTAGGAAATATTTGATTCGAACCACTACGATATATCGAACCATTACATGTATAGATATAATACATTTCAAAACAGTTATACATCGTTGAAACATCCTATCCAATGATATGTATGTTGAGTGTGCATGTGCACATCTTCTCTTCATCTACATTTCACATCCACATCCGAAATGTTGATAGAACATAAATTATTCGTAGACAGTCAATTATTGTGATCTTATTACAATAGATACGCTATTGATAAATAAACGAATAAAATAAAGCAAAAGTACACAAAGCATTGTCAAATTCGAATTGCTGCAATCAGTCTTATTAAGTCTAAAAAAACAAATAAGAACACGATAATAAATAAAAAAATAACTTAAATATCAATCATTACCATGATCCGATTGTGTTCTGATAAACATAACTGCATCATGTGTCGTTACATAAATTATGCTAGGTGCTGTCTTCTCATAAAAATTCATTAATTCAAGAGTATGTTGAACATCATCTTCAAATTGAGAGCAAGGTTAGTCTTAGAAGAAAATAATTTAATTTACTCACATCGACATTCACTTAAATACAATTTAATATCTCGTTTTTTCAAATCGTTATAAATCTAAAATAAAAAGTAAATTGCATGTTTGATTTTTTTTTGTAAACAATACAGACTTCAATGAGTAATTTCACTCCAACTGTATCAATAAAATTGAAGGGTGAACAATCAAGAACAACATATTTATATCGAATGCCTTCATTTTGATTTAAATTTAGCATTTCATATGGGATAAGTGGTTCTTGTCGTAATTTAATACCAATTAATTCA
Source organism: Rotaria sp. Silwood1 (assembly GCA_905250075.1). NCBI lineage: Eukaryota > Metazoa > Rotifera > Eurotatoria > Philodinida > Philodinidae > Rotaria > Rotaria sp. Silwood1. The sequence goes on from CAJNOP010000307.1 coordinate 218,689, forward strand.
TAAAATTTCCGTTTAAAAAATGGTGCGTTACATGCATATAGTGATTCATCAAAACGAAGAATTTTAATATTGACAAATTGCCGAGCCTATACAAATAATAGTTTCAATTTAAACAAAGAATAGTTCACTAAACCCTCAATAAATCCAAAAAAGATGATCTTACTGTAGGGTCTAGTGTAAGTGTCATGAGTTATGGTGTATGAAGCGAAGTTCCTCACCCACATCAACACTTCACTCTATCAATTACTTACTACTGGAAATAGTTTAATATTCTTGTAAGTTTCAGTATTGTCGATTTGACCAAGAACAGCAAAACGAGGTCTTTGAAAAACAAAAAAAGAAATTTTCTGTTTAAACAATAGAAAATAGAAATATTTACCTCTGTGTACGTATTGTATTTATGAGAAACGAGGCACCTAGACCTACATACAGACCAATATCGACTTCGAACAAGATTACAGTTACAAATGTAATGAGCCATAGAAACTATTTGATTCGAGAGAATGTCAAAGACTGTTGTTGGGAACAACACTATTTACTTACACATTCCATAATACTAATGTGATAGTAAAAGAAGAAATCTTTGATCTGAAACAAGAGTCCTTTCAAATTAACGATAATGATAGCAGCCAGACAAGCCATTGGAAGAGATTTAAATAATGGTGTTAGTGCAACTATGACTATACCCAAAACAAGACATGAAAAACCACCGACGAGTTGAGTTTTACAACCACTTCCTTCTTGTACTGCAGAACGGCTCATTGAACACCCACTTGGAAAGCATTGAAAGAATGACGAGACAGTATTCGATATTCCATAGGCCAATAGTTCCTAATAAACAAAACACAATGAAGAGAGAATCTATGAAATTATTATTCATACTAGTCGATAAAAATTTCTAATTTATGAAATGATTTATCTAGGTTTGAAAACCATAAAAACTTCGCTAGAAACCTAGATTTTCACTACTTTTGTGCACAATCTTCCGATGACCTGAGTTCTTTGACTTAACAGGTTAGCTATAATATACAAATCGAAATAGTAAAATTTGTTTGGAACGGTTTGGAAGTACTATTTTCATCTCTCTTACCACCGTTAATGGCATTACTTTCCAAAAATCTGAAACAAATTTTGAACATAATTATAGCCAGCTAGAAGTCGCGGATCTTTTCCTATAAATTCTATTTTTTCGAAAGCGACGAAAAAAATTCTGATTTTAAATAATTTTCAGTCACTTTTTTTTTATACAGCATTCGGATTTGAGTTCGGTAAACATCCACATAAATTAAATGATATTTCAAAATAGTTTCAAAATGATCATGCCCAGAGTAAAGAAGTTAAAAACTAGAAACACATAATTTTGTAGAACTAATTTCACTTCATTTACTTGCATATTATGATAATGGTTTCAATCAATCTTTTTGCGATTGAAATTTTGGATTTCTAGCGAATTTGTTATGATCTTTCGAACTAGATAAATCAGCTCACAAACTCAAATTTTTCATCAACCAGTTTAGTAATCTGTAAATATAGATGAATGATCGATTATACCTGATTCGAGCTAACTTTGTAGTTATGTTTTCGACTAAACATTTTAGCCATAGAAATAGAAATGCACAGAGTGACCATAGCAATTGGAACAGCATGTACGACTAAGTATGATATTTGCTTGAATGGAGGTGAAATTGGTGGTGGTAAACCTTGTTTGATGGGACCTACTACCGATACACCATGACGATTGTGAATTTCAGTGAAATGGGAGATAATAGTACCAATAACTATCTAAAATGATTGATTAAGAAATTTATTAACTCACATTCTTCCAAAGTGAAGTTTGTCGGTGAACCTACTCATCAAGTCCCGAGAAGTAATTATAACTTGATTCTTATCAGATCATTGTCAAAACTATCTCAACAATGTATAGGATGTATTAGTTATCGAATACGAATGATCAAAATAAAGTATTGCGTGCTGTCGAAGAGAAAATCAGCTCCTGGTTAAAGACTTGAGTGTGCGTCTGTACGTAAGTTCAAGATCAAAAAAGTTTAATCGATCAGGTTCAAGACATTATCCAAAAATGTTGAACCCGACGGACTATAATACTCTGATCGTAGAATAGATAAGATTTAAATTGATACTAAAAATGTTTGCATCACGGAGATTCATGGATGTGAACTATCTATCAATAAAACATATTATTAGTGTGCAGTAGAACATAAAAAAGAAATAAATATTGAAAACTGTTATTCATATCAACTCATCTTTCAGTAATCTCCGATATAGGATGCTGTCAGAGCCAGTTTCGTTAGCCCGATATCTTTTCTCTAACTAATACTAACTGTGATTCTCAACAAAAAGTCAGTCTGACTCAGAATTCTTTCAATTGATTGTTTGATGTATGCATTAAAGATAATATATGACAAGTTAGTTCTTACACAGCGATCAACAAAACTTAAACCTACCAAAATAAGTTCACTGGGAATAACAATACGTAGAATCGATTTATAACGATCATTCAAATGTTTCGCTATGTATAAGAGGAAAATAGAGGTGAAAGCGATTGCTGTTGACACCCAATTAACATGTTTAATTATTGAGGCAATTAGTCTGATATAAAATCTGGGCAATTTGAAAGCACCGTCTACATTACGTGGACTCTTTACACCGAAAACAGACGGTATTTGACTTGAAAATACATGAACAGCAGCACCAGCCGTAAAACCACTAATAAATGGTTCTGTCAAGTATACAGTAAGAAAGCCAAGACGAAAGATTGACAGAGTTAACTTAAAAAAATACATTTTATCCGTTTATCTTTTATATGATCGCGTTTATCGAACTCACTTGAACCATGCCAACGAAAAATGCCAAAGTAGTAGCTAGGCCCACTTTTTCACTAATAATCATTGCCTCAGATATATTCGATAAAACATACGATTCATTGTTAATAACATTAGAATATTCTAACGATGCCCCATCGATAGCTTGTCCTGTCATCAACGATGTAATAGCAAATGTTCCTTTAGAATAAAAAGAAAACAAGAAAATATAAGTTAATCAAAAGAAATACTCTATTTTCAATGAGACTAACCGAGAGACAAATGTGGACAAGTACCAAAGATCACATAGAGAAGAACAGGAAAGAATGAAACATACAATCCTAAAGTATATGCATGCACAAAGACAATCGAATGAAGTCAAAGTATGTATATATATATACATACCATAAACAGGTGGCAACGTTGTCAAAAGTCCATAGGCCATACCTACAATCACCACAAAAGAAGTACTATCGGATATGTTTTCGTTTAATTTGTCTGTTACCTTGTGGTATATGCATGATGGCTACTGTAATACCAGCAATAATATCTCCAAAAAGACTTGTTCGTATATTGTACTCCTTAAGACAACGAATAATTGGTATTCGATTCAGTAGTGCATTAATAATACTGATACAACTCAATGTCTTGCAGAATTTGTTCAAATGTTTTTTAATACGATTTATTGTTGGCGTACGTGTTTTAACAATTCCATATTGATCAATAAACGATTGAAGTTGCAATTGATTATTATTTCTTTGTGATTGTTGATTGAGTATTTGCCCTTCGGTGAAATTATCAGCACAACTACTATTATTTACTGTTGATATCATATTTATTCAATTATCTAAAACAAAACAACTAACAGTCAGATTCACATGAACCACTCATGAATCATGTATCCAGCGATGCAGAATTTGAGTTCTATAGAATGATACGTATATAATTAATGTGAACATAATTAAATGATGTAAGTCTAAGATTTATAAAGCTTTATAAACTGTGTAGAATTTTCAAAAAAAAACATAATTTGAGCTTACTAGTCAGAAATGAATTTTTAATTGTCGCAAAAGTGGTTTTGAAACAATGAATTTATATAAGTGGAGAATTGCTTAGCTCACAAAAAAAGTCATCTGCATTTATCTTCAGATCGTACAGTCTTCAATAAGTTTCATCAATTTCAATACAATAATTTCATTATCGAAGGTGTTGCCCGTTTAAGTTGTTCTTCAACTGCTGTCAACAAAAGTCATTTGTTTGCTTATAGTCATTTCAAAAAGTCATGACCATTTTAAATTGTGCAAAGTTTTTAATCACTAAATGCCTCATCAACGGAACCATAGACATTATTACTAATATTGAATCATGATTCTAGCATTAGTTATTCAAAAACAAAAGAGTAGTCAAAAATTTGGATGTGAAAAAGCGAATTAGCCATTCACAGTCTCACAACAGACGCTTTGAAAAACGGCTTCGATAATTGATTTATTGGAAGCTTAAAATAGTGAGAATTAGTGTGAAGACATAAGGAAATATAATGAATTCTAATGATACGATCATACAAAAGCATACTGTTAGATCTTGTGTGCAACTTACTGGAAGTCTAAATGTAAGACTGCAGAGATAACAATTCCTTGTATAATCTTATATGATTATATCAAATTCTCTTCGATGATTTTCAGACATCAGATAGCACCAGAACATGCCAGATGCAATAGATGAAATACACAGGAATTGATTCATTAAATACAGATTGTATTCCTTAGATTCTCATACTTCTGTCTCTTCTAAATAACTGTAGGTTGCGCTTTTTTTTGAAGAGTATTAGTTCAGTGTTACTAGCAACACAAACTATATAATGATCTTAAGTCTAAAAATCAGACACTGAAATAATCAATTAGTAAATATGTAGAAGAATAACAAAAAGAAAAATCCGTGAGTGAAAAGGAAAACTCGTTAAGAATGAGAATATATGTAGTCATTGAAATAATATTTGAATAAAATCTTGTAATATAAATAGAATATATTGTACGAGGCACTGGACAAAGAATTATGGTCATATAATAAAACAACAAACATGAATTTTTAAATATTAATACAAAATGATGTATGAAAAAAAATTCTTTTTGACTTGAATAATCATCATAAATTTCATAATGATTAAAATGTACCAATACTCAAATAATACATTATCTTCATCGAAAAACTTAAAAATTTCTCAGTAAACATTGAATAATGTGAGGTTGATTTAGTTTAAATCAAACTTGAACATCATAATCTATTATTACAGTCGAAATAACGTCAATAAGTAGTTTTTAAAATATATCTTTGTTAAAACTTTATAACTCTTGTCTACACTGCAAGAAAAATGCAATTTTTCTTATTAATACAGGACGCAATCAATAGTAACTGATTTTGTTCGATTAAATATAATATTAAGATTTTAAGTTCAAGTTCAAATCGAACATTTTCATATTAAAACGAAATAATACATGAAAAAAAACATTTTCGAAAGAGAAAGAAAAACTAATTTCAATACATACGTAATAATATGATATCATCAACAAGACGAAACTATTTTTATTTAATTGAATTCATTGTTGAAATATGATTTGACATATACTAAATTTAAATTAGATACTTTTATCTATTTCATCATCAGAATAAATCAATTGATTGATTGAAATTTCGTATGTATGTTTAAACTAAATGTGAGTGTTGAATCATTGTAAAAAGAAATTGAAACATTTACATAGGATAGATATGATGTGTTAATCCAATGTAAAGACGATAAATAGTAGCATACACATGCATTTTATTCTCTTATCGAAAGTCAATAAATTTTCATAAGAACAATATCGAAAAAAGGAAAAATGAATAAGAAGGGCACAGTGTCACTTTATATCTTCATGATAATCTCTAGAAGTTTGAATAGATGTAAAAAATATGAATAATCAAAATAAATTTCAAATCGAATCACTGAAATAGAAATAAAAAGAAAATCGTTATTTTGTATAAAAGAGTATGTAAAGTTTAATTTTTAAATAAATTTCTTTTGTTATCATTTACAAACACTTTGATAATAATAAACTGATTTATTCATATGGTTATTATGCTTATTTCTTATATATTTGATTTTATGAATTTTTATTTTGACAAGATTTATTTTTATATGAAAATTGAGTTGTTCTTTAATGAATTCAGTTTCTTTTTGCGTCTTTCCCATGTCGTCAAAATTATTCAATTTGACATAAATTTAAAAAAAAAATTATTGAATTATAAGAAAACTATGTAATAATGATTTCGGATTCTCAATGATTGTTTTTATACAACTTTTCCATTGAATACAGAAGCTCCTGTTAATATGATTAGTTTCTTCGTTCCTAATTGAAGAGCGTCTGAAAAGTTATTACACAAAAAGAAATTCGAATTTCTTCATCAAGTTTAAATCAAATGTACTGATTCTTTTCTTCTAGTGATAGATGAGAGTTCTAAGGTTTTATTTATGGAGAAAAACATAAGAACAACTAATAAAACAAATGAATGAGAGTTACTTTCACACAAAAGTTGGCCATGTATACGAAGGAATTTTCGAGCTCTCGCGTTTTATAGTGTCTCATTTTCTATTTAGGAGTGAAATGCACATGGATTTTTGACTCTTTATGATCTCCGTTTAAACCCGAGCACCTAGAAACACTATTGTTACTTCTTCTTAAAAGAACTTTTTTTACATTGAAATAATTTGTTTTATTTTTAATTCATATTTTTTAAATGCATCTTTATAAATAAAAAAAAACTTGATCTCCTTCTCTGTCACCAGAAGAAAAATCAGCTCATTTATTCAAGATTCGAGTCGAGATATTCGAAGTTTTTGTTGTATATATTGGCTTTGGAGATACCCTGTGTTTCTTGAAATTCATTATTTGGTGCAACTAATGTCTATCGAGATGTGTCAGTTTTTCAAAACAAATTTATAATCGTAACGAGAATTATCATAAAATCAATAACAAATGAACTATTGAAAGAAACGGCAAGAAAAGAAAAGTGAAGACAATTGTTGTATGTATTAATCTCGAGGACTATGACTATCATAATTTGATTATATCTGCTTCAGTGTGTCTCGCATACAATAAGCGCTTCTATCCGATTGATAGGTTTGAATCAAACGTATCATATACATACCTATATCTTTCTTTCCTTACATATTGGTGACACAAAAGGATAAAAGAAAAAAACTTATGGGTAATACGTATCGGTGTACAACACATGTTTTTCATCAATCAAAACAAAAATGATAAAAAGAGCTTGCAAGAAAAATCTATACTATATCCTATTGCTTGATACATAAACAGTTATGATAAACAGAAAACTAAAGTGGGTTACATTGTTTTTTTGTATTTTATTCTATATATACGGTAAGGTGAAGCGTCAAAAAATTATACATTCCATATTTGTTAACCGTTAGTAAGTTTTGAAATTTTAACAGGAGAAATACTCTTGGTATAGCATCTGTCTAGAGAAATCTCTATCTGCGTTATGTGACTATTTTCATTCGATTTTGGTCAAGGATTCTTTTTCTTGTTGTTTTCGACAAAATTAACCTTGAAATAACTCGAAGCTGTCTTCATTTATTCGGATGGCCACAACAAATGTGAAAAATTTTCTGTTTGACAGTTGCATTTTAAATAGTGATTCGTATTAGTGTTCGTTTCACAATAAAAGGCTAATCGACACTTGTTTGAAACAAGCTTTTTAAAAAGCATGTAAAAAAGTTATCAGTGGAAAAGTTACTAATTGAAAATAACTCTAATTTGTACTCAGAAAAAATTATTCAGAAACTGTTAGAAACTGTCGTTTATATCTTCAAGACATTTAGTGAGTCACTCAAATCTGGTGTTTTGGTTTTGATTCTAGCAGCAATTGAATAATTCTCGTAACAACAATTGTTCTAGTAATCTCATTTGACTACAAGCATGCTCAAGTTAGATGATTTACGTGAACGTGTGAAGAAAGGTGAGATCAATCAAGTAGTAATATCATTTCCTGACATGGATGTTCGTTTGATGGGGAAAAAGAGTCGATGCAGATTTTTTCGTAGAATCTGCTGCAGATAATGGAACGTATTGCTGTACTTCTTTGTTAGCATGTGATATGAACATGGAACCACAATCCGGTTATACATATGCGAATTGGCAACGAGGATTTGGTGATTTTCATTCAGTACCTGATTCGACATCATTGCGATTGATGTCGTGCCACAACAAAACTGCAACTGTCATGTGTGATATTTATGATGATAAAGGAAATGAGCATATTCTTGTGCCATATGCACCACGCAGTATTTTACGAAAGCAAATCGAAGCAGCATCAAAACTATCTTGCAAAGTACTTAGTGCAAGTGAATTGGAATATTATACTTATGAAAATAGTTATCATGATGCTCATGCTAAAAATTATGAAAAATCAAAACTGAAACTTTTAGGTGACTATCTTGAAGATTATCATTTACTGCAAGCAGCTCGTGAAGAAAAGTATACTGAAGCATTTCGACATCATCTCAAGACCAGTAGTATTCCTGTGAAAAACAGTAAAGGTGAAGCTGGAATTAGACAACATAAATTGAATATCAAATTCAGTGATATTATATCGATGGCCGATTGGCATGCAACATACAAACAATGTTTGAAAGAAGTGGGCGATCAACTAGATGCGAGTGTTACATTTATGGCTAAACCTTTCATTGATACTGTCGGTAGTGGTTGCCACATTCACTTAAGTATGGTCAACGTCAGTGATGGCAAAAATGCATTCACTGCTGATGGCAATAGCACAGACTCGAATGACAAATTTACTCCATTGTTCAAACACTTTCTAGCTGGTTGGTTAAAATATACACCTGATGTTATGGTATTTTATGCACCAACAATCAATAGTTATAAGCTGTTCGTGACTGCATCATGGTCACCAACACATTTAGCATGAAGTTATGACAATAGCACGGCTGCTTTTCGTATAGTTGGTAAAGGTCAATCTACTCGTACCGAATGCCGACTTCCAGGTAGTGATTGTAATATTTGTCTTGCATTTGCTGTATCATTAGCAGTTGGACTTCGAGGTATTGCTGATCAACTTGAACCACCACCGATTTTCGAAGGTGATATTTATCAGGCAAAAGAAGTTTCTCAAGCATCTCGAACATTAAAAGAAGCTATTCGTGTCTTTGAAAATAGTAATTTTGTACGAGAAGCATTTTCTGGCGATGTTGTCAATCATTATCTCAACTTCTATCGACTGGAACAAGCAGCCTTTGAAAAAAGTGTTACTGATTGGGAACGACATCGATACTTGGAACAAATATGAATTCTATCCTTTTTCGTTTCTTCATTTAATCACTTTTCATCTAAATTTTTTCTCTATTTTCAAATAGCGATCTATAAACTAAAATAAATAGTTCATTAGCCTATTCTTGAAGTTTTCTACACTCCTTGTAAATATCTTTGTAATGGATATGAACGGTATGAGTGTGAATGTGTAGTTGGATGCTTGGAGTAATTTCTATAGTCTTGACTTTCTTTGATGGTCAAGAGAGCATGTAACCAATTACAATCAAGTAGGACTTGTTATAACTATGACCCATACTCTAGAGAAATACATTGGTTCATTATGTTCTTTGTGACTGTTTATTAGTGCTATTTGCTTGTATCTTTAAATAGATATCTATATCTGCTTTGATTTCAATATTTTGCATTTTGTTTTGTCGTGAGATTTATTCTATGTTAGAAAGAATATTGTTAATTTCTTCAGACTTCCTATTTTGTTCTTCGCAAAGAGTTCAAGATTTTGTAGTTTCATCCTCTCTATTAAAAAAAAATTCAGCTTTTCTCGGATGTGGATTTGACTGTGGTTGTAGGCGTTCCCATGTAAGAAAAAAGTTGTAAGAAACGATTAAAAAATCAGATTAAAAATTGATTATAATGGCACTATGTAATCTGATTTCAATCAGATATTTTAGCCTTCAAAAACAGATTTCATTTGACTCAATCGTTTTTCATCTAATTTAATCGTTTAAAAAACCTAAATCAATTAAAAAGATAACATTAAATGAAATCTGTCCTTCGAGGCTGAAAAATCTGATCACAATCAGATTTTAATAGTGATATTATAATCGAGTTGTAATTTTTTTTACATGGCTGAGTGTAACATGTAGGTGTGGGTTTGAATGAAGAAAACATCTGCCTCACATTCAGACCCAGCTCAACTACACTCATACCACACATCCACACTGATTCAGGTTTCCTGGCTTACTTTTTAGGCTCAAGTATCTCAAAAACCATCTTAGCTTTCGATAAACTACTCCGAAAACTGAAAACAAATCTCTCAAAAGCCTTTCGGTTGCTAAATCAACAATGTCGATAACATAAATATCCTACGATACTAATTAATTACATTTCTGACAGTAACACTAGGGTATTCTAAAATATTCTTAGATTGTAAAAATTTGCATTGACGAAAACTTAAAAGTTTTCAAAACTTTCGAAGACCAAGAATATCTTTGTGACTACAATTTACGAGGCCAAAATGCCTTTCTGAAACACTTATGAGCTTGCTCAAATGTTTAGAGAACAACTTTTTTAGAGTATATGCTCAGCCTTATACAAAATATCACGGCTTGCATTGTTTATTTATGTCAATATAAACGCCAGATATAATTAATATCGCACTGATTACTTAATTAGCTGCCAAAAAGTTTTTCATGTACACGTGAGAATGTTGACATGTTCTATGCGTGACTGCACTTTAAGAAATAGAATAAAACATTAGAAGTATAACGTCAACGCTTTCTGCTTTGTTTCCTTATTAGACGACGATCATTCTTTAGACATTTTTATATAATTTAGGTGTATGTGAGAGCTGTGCTACAAAAAAAAATTATAACAGCTCAACGAAACAAATCGTGAATTTCTTAAAGTAACGTAGTAGTCTCCACACATTGAGTTATTACGCGTTAAAATTCAAGATGCAAGTGGATTCAAACCAAAATATTACTAATGACAATAACACTCAACAAAACACTTCTGTTCTTCTAATTAGTGCATTGATGAGATCCAATATTTTACTCGCACTTGGAGTGCCATCATTCATTTGTTATATTTTCATCATCGTTTACATGCTCACTCACAAAACTCATCGTTCAGCACCAAATAATTATTGTCTTTTCATTATCTTAATTCTTCAGTTTTTTTGTAACATATTGGATATTCCATCACAGATATATTTTTATCGGTACGACAGAGTACTTTTTGAGTATGGTGCATATTGTTATATTTGGCAATTTATCGCTTATAGTATTTGGACGATCAACCTGCTTTTACTGGCATGGGCTTCATTTGAGCGTCATATCTTGATTTTTCATGATCGTCTGCTTCGTTCAAAAAGAGGAAATATATGTTTGCATTATGCACCACCTTTGATTATTATTGCCTATGGCGTCTGTTACTATACCTATGCCTTTGCTTTTTATACATGCAAAAATCCGTATCTATTTCAACAGAATCATTGCAATAATGCTTGTTACACAAATTACGTACCTATAATGTTGTGGAGCAGAGTGTTTAATTATATGCTTCCTTCAATATGTACTACTATCTTTAGTATCTTACTTTTGGCTCGTGTAATATACTCGAAGCGTCGTCTTCAGCGAGCATTTAGCTGGCGAAAGCATAGTAGAATGGCTTATCAACTTCTCTCTATATCACTTCTCAGTCTTACAAGCATCTTGCCGTATAGTATCGTCAGCTTTTTGAGTTTTTCTAGTTTCAATATTATTATACCAAAATCGGTACCAAATCTTTTCAGTTTCATGAATCTTTTTGAAGTCTTATTATTCCCTTTCATATATTTGACGTCAATAGCAGAAATCTGGACATCAATTAAAACAAAAATCCATCGTATGACTACTCGACAAACGGCTGTACTGGCCTTCACCCGAAAATAAGCACAATCTAACTAATAACTATACCTTTGATGAAATTTGTTTATGTAAAAATAAATAATGGAATTCTATTTTCTTCCTTTTGAATATGTCTTGAAGAATACAGTAGTGTAAAACTTGAAATTTTAATTCAACCGAAATTTTAAGTTTCAAGTGTAATATGTATGGGTCTAAACATCACAAACTTCGATTACTATGTACACAGAGACATGAATGGACCATGGCTCTTCGAAGTGCGCTTTGTGCTCCCACATCGCGACGCTAATATTAAAGATCAGTTAGACGAGGAAAAACGTTTACCTTCTCAGTCAATATTCATAGGATTATTGAAGAGTTGAATTCAACTTTCAGAATTGACATGCATCTGGAATCTTGAAGTTTGAAAATAGAGAATTTCAAAACTTGAATTCAATTGAATTCAAGTTTCAAGTTTAACATGTATGTTTTGTTGCAGCTAACACGTAAATTATCTGTTTTTTGTCTGATGCAATTGTGAACATTATATTTCTCAATAAATATTTTATATTTTGAAAGTATATTTCATACTAGTGATCATGACATTTTAATTTTGATCACGATCACAAAAAATATTTCTAATCACACACCATCACGCAGTTCACTAGTAGATACAAAGAGAAGTGTGGGTGTTAATCTCAGTGAAGACAATATTTCAACTCATACC
>CAJNOP010000308.1:0-23320 GCA_905250075.1 Rotaria sp. Silwood1
GAGTTTTGATTCTTGTTGATCCTGACATTTGTCAAATATGGTGCAACAGTTATTTCAAACAAAATCTGAATACTTGAACTCGAAATGATAATAACGTTCTGACACGGAGACTAACTTTATCTTCAACTTTCTTATCAGAGAACCAACTGTCAGATTAAAAACTCACTTGCAAAATCAATACTCTTATACTATTCTCTCCTCTTCATCATTGTAATGTGCGATATAACTTATACAAAGAGATGATAGAGCTGCATCATGGCCTATTATATTACGTGTTTTCTGAACTGCAGAAGATTTCTTGTACAGAACAAAACGAGCAATGTCTCTACAGCATACTTATTTGCTGTGAATAAACTGCATCGGTCTATGAGTGATGTCCTAGCGATCACAATCGTTTTGCGCTCTCAAAGCAGACAGTTGTAAACTGTATTCGAGAATTCGACTTTTATAGACAAACTTACCGAAAGATCTCAACTTTTCGATGAATAATTCAATATTTAAACAACTAGAATATCCGACTGAGCATTTACAACCTCGAATACTAAAAATATTTTCTTAGCAAAAAGAACTCATGTTTTAGTTTGTTAAAAAATAGGTCCTATCAAAGCCATGCCATATCTTAACAAAATCACGTTATTAGCTCATTGTAAACTATCAGAACAATAATCACAAAATTTTTACATCAAAGATATAAATCAAACTGACCGATCACAGCAAATATTCATTATACTCAGATTAAAAACTCCTTATGAGAAGTTAAAATGACATATAAAAACAGCAATTAAATGATTCTTAATGGCTAGATAGGATAATCATTTGATTTGTATCTGATGAACGGATCATAAAGAATATCTCGTTTTGCGTTTTGAAAGAAGTATGCACAGATTTTCAGAATGATGAGAATTTCTCAAATGTCATAAGAAACCATTAAGCAACATGATACAAAAATTTACAGCAAAATGTCGACAGTTTCGTGAACTGAGTCACATCTCTTATCAAAGGGAAAGTAAATTTACTAGATACTAAGAAAACTACTCCAATAATCGTGACAAACTTCGAAATGAATTTCGAAATTACTACGAAAGTAGGAAGTTACTGATATTTTCTATAATAACCAGTGTCGAAGAAAAACACCAATAATACCGAGAAGTTTCAAAAAATTACGCGCGCACTAAAATAAGTTTCACCACCAAAATCAACCTACATTGAGTAACTACTACGAAATTACCAACCAATTTCATCGACAACAGATATTAAGAGTGTTTACTGTATCAGAATTCGATCATACAAAAGGAAAATATTCTGAGTTTTTTTTCCATTTGAATAAATTTAGATAAACCATGGCTCGATAAACAATTTCATGATATAGAACAAACATCGATCAAAAAGCCTGATGAACTTGTCTCCGAGCTTCAACATCCTGAGAGTGAAATCGATGAACAATTGCTCGATCGTATTCTTGGTTCCATAATCGGATTACTCTTAGGTGATGCACTTGGTGCACATGTTGAATTCAGACCACATGATTTCTTAAGAGCCAATCCTGTGACTGAACTGCAAGGGGGCGGCACATGGGGTCTCGAAAAAGGCCAAGTAAGGAATATTTAATTATATATAAAGAAAACCTTTTTTTTATAATACAAAATTATTCATTATGCTTGTGAATCAATGATTAATTTATTTTTCTACTTTAGTTTACTGACGACACGTCCATGGCTCTATGTCTCATTAATTCGCTCATTGCACGTCATGGATTTGTACCGTATGATCAATTAGTTCGTTACAAATGGTGGTATAGACATGGTTATATGTCGTCAACGGGACGTTGTTTTGATATTGGCTCAGCTACTACTCAATCAATTCGAGAATTTGAAAGACGTCAAATGATATTTGCTAATGAAAAAAATATTCCTCTTGAATACTTAGATTACTTATCCGATCATCAACTTCTCAATGAATTTAATGTTTATTGTAGTCAAGAGGGCGTAGCTGGAAATGGTGCTCTCATGCGTTTAGCTCCTGTACCACTGTTCTTTCATCGAAATCCTAAAATTGCTGTTAAATATTCGGGTATTAGTGGTCAAATAACACACGGTGACCAAAAGGCCTATGATTCATGTCGCTATTTTGGTGCTCTTATTGTCGCTGTTCTTCAAGGTGAAACGAAGAACAGTCTGCTCAGTAATAGATTCTATGATGATCACAAAGATTGGTTCAATGATGAATCTCTTCATCCCGATGTCCAGCAAGTAGTTGAAGGATCATTCAAACGAGATGGAGGTTATGACGATGGTATACGAGGTAAAGGTTATATAATCAGTGCTCTCGAAGCTGCTCTATGGGCCTTCTGGAGTGACGAAGATTCATTTGAGAAAGGTGCTCTTGCTGCTGTTAATCTTGGTGATGATACAGACACAACAGCAGCCATTTATGGTGCATTAGCTGGAACTTATTATGGCTACGAGAATTTACCTCAGAAATGGCTCGATAGTATCTATGCAAAAAATTTCATCATATGTTTATGCAAATGGATGACGTATGAAGCAACAAGACTTTTTCATGATTCAATTTCAGTGGAGCCTCCTTTGTCGCGTCAAAGTTCAATCGATCATCGCGATTCGGAAGTCTATCCAATAGTTGAAAACGCGATTACTGAAGAAAATTCGATAACAACACATAGTTTTCCACCCATTATCATTTCAGCGCCAACTAAAATGCCTTCTATACAGCGCACAGCAATCGATCCAGCAGGTAAACTTGGTTCACTCTATGATGCATATCGAGATCGTCTTATTGTTCAATCTGATACTATTGTTAAAAATCAACATGTGTCTGTACTAGCTAAAACAACGAAATGTTTTGTGAGAAAAGGAAATCCTGGCGAGAATTTGAACCTTCTTCAAATGATTGACATTACAAATGAGTTGCGTTTAAGTGTAGAATTCAATATGACACCTGCTATCGGCATAGCTAAGACAAACAATTACAATTTACCAATTAATATTCACACGCGTTTTCTCTACTATAATTATTTGGATCGAGAAGAATCATTGCACGGTAATGCTAATGATATTAGTCGATCGATTCCATCATCGATACCTAAAACACAGGCTACTCACGTTGTAACAGGTATCACTTTAGGAATTGAAGTTCTTGTCATTCTACAATTATCACCTGATGATGCGTCCAAAGTCGATAATGTACTCAATCAAATCCGTCAGTATTTAACAAATAATGACACTACTTTCGGCATGACATTAGATGAAAAACGTTTACTTAATCGAATTAATCGCACCACTATATATTCAAATATTTATGAACTAACTAAAATAACGAATGTACTGGATCTTTGTTATAAAATTATTGATGTTCGAGCCAATCGTATTCGTCATTCACCGTTGACATATACGCTTTGTCCCATACGATTTCTTTATCCTGAATATTCAGAAAATGATGTAATCTACGTTGCATTAGAACCACAAATTATCGAGAAAATTGAGTTGTATTTATTTTCGATGTCTTCTCAGTTCAAGATATTAAGAAAATTATTAGAACGTAAATCTTTGCATTCATCGGATGAATATCTTCGTCAACAATTTCTTGACGCACAAAATCAATTTTCAAACTTGGAAAAAATCTACTCAAAACAAATGAAAACATTTCATGCTTGGATTATTGATGCTCGCAAAGGAAAAGTTTCTTCAAATGCAAGCATTCGAGAATTGACTGATACTGATGAAAATGAATTGAAAGAAGCTATTAATAACATTATCGTTCGTCTCAAGGGCTTAAAAGAGAAAGAACGTTCATTTCATCATTCGCAAGATACACGAAGCGAACACCATGTATACAATGATCGTCATGATGCAAATATCGAATATCAGTCAACAAAAGATGAACGAAATGGAAATTTCAAGTATTCAATGGATACATCAGAAAAAAAGTTTGATCGGAATTCTTCATCATTTATCGAACGTGAGACATATTACGAATCTGTTGTTCCGTATACTGATCGTCCACTGAGATCAAACAGTACTAATGAACTATTAGTAAATGATGAAATTAGTACTGTACATGTATCACATTCGAAGAACTCATGGCCACCACGGACATATCCTAAGTTTGCCTCATTGATTCCAACTGAAGAAACAATTAACATACTTCTTCTTGGTGAAATTGGTGTCGGAAAATCGACTTTTATCAACGCTTTTGCTAACTATTATTCATTTGATACACTCGATAGTGCTCGATTTGATAAGCCGACCGTTGTAATTCCAAGCTCATTTCTAATAACGACACGTGATTGGTCTGTAACCCCAATACGTGTCCAACTCGGTGCTTCGGATTCCAATCAAATACATAATAATTATAATCATTCAACAACTCAAGAATGTAAATCTTATTTATTTCATATGCATGATGGAACCAAAATTCGATTTATTGACACCCCCGGACTTGGAACTGTGTATGATCGGGATCAAGATCATCTCCAAATGCAAAACATATTATCATTTATTAATAACTTGCCACATATAAATGCCGTATGCTTTTTTCTTAAACCAAATTTTTCACGATTTTCTGTTTATGAATCTTGTTTTCAACGACTATTTAATTTTTTTGGCGAAGATATTAGCAAAAATATTATTTTCTGTTTTACAAATTCGTTTTCGATGCGATTCGATTCTACGAAGGGAATTCGTATATTTGAATCACGGTTAAAATCAATATTAAATCATGGAATTCGGATGAGAAAAGAAAACACGTTTAATTTTGATGGTGAGTCTTTTCGTTATTTAGCCGCTTTACATCATTTGATTGAATTCGATGACGCATCAATATATAATGTAAAATCTAGCTGGTCAAAATCGAATATTGAAGCAATACGTTTTCTTCGATATATTAAAACGCAACTTATCCCATTTCAAATCCATCGAAAATGTCAATCGATTGAACATGCTCTATTCGAAATTCAATGTATGATCCGTCCCATGTTAGAAACAATGCGAAATATGTTGCGAAATTACCTCTTGTGCACCAGAGATTTGCCTAATGCATCAATCGAATTATGTTCAAAAGCTATTTCATCTAATACAGCACTCTGTTCATCATGTCCATCTCACTCTGATCGATTTGGAAATTTTTGGATAGGTCTCAATAAGCAACATAAATTAGGCAGAAATCGATGTTATTCTTGTATTTGTAGCTTGAAAAGCCATATTCCAATCGATTATCAACTAGATTACAAATTTTCATTGGATCAACACAAATATATTTACAATGAAATGGCTGATATTCTTGAACTAATCAAATTTAGCGCATATTTTGGTAATTTTCTCCTAGTTTATTCCAATGATTTACAAAGTGATCCATTCTTGTCAGGTATCGATCGAATGATTAAAGAAGAACATTTTATTTATTCTCATTACTATCCGAATATTCTCAATTTAAAATTATATGACTCACTCAAAGACCTCAAGCGTCATTATCAACAAGATATGGAAGAAATATCCAAAAAGCAAAGGGACTACATCAATTTATCTGGTATCGACGAACGAATCAAATATATCAGCGCTCTACCAGTGATAAACGAACAACTAAATGCTATAAAACAAAGTCGTGAATTATTCATTATTGAACATGAATATCGAGTAATGCTAAAAAAGCGAGCGTAGATCATAATATGAAACCATATATAAACAGTTTTTGTATTGTGTGATTTTCGATAGAGTTTTTGATGAAATGAAAACAGAGATACATTTCAAGCAAGTAGATATAGTTTAGTTTTATTAATTATCAAAGTAGAATAAAGGCAAAAACATAATAAAGAAAACAATTTGAAAAATCAAGAAACCAGAAAATGTTGTGAGTACGACTGAATCCAACACTAACACAGCCATACCCCCATCTACATCGTAAGTAAGTTTTGTTATATGTACAGTAATGACTATTTGAAATTCATCAGGAGAAAAAAAAAATGCTTTTATGCATGATACTAGTGGTGATTATGACAAGGTTAGGAATGTAAACTTTTAGTTTATCAAATATTCTATTATGTTTTAGAACTTAAACGACTATTCTTTTATATAAGCTAAATGAAGATGCTTCGAATGCCAATTATTGAGAAGTCGATAATTCTTGAAATACAACTATCGTTTCAAGAATTGAGTAAAAAGAGTTTTCTCAAAACTCTATTTTCAGTTTAGTTGAGCCAAAACCTTTTGTGGAGGGATGGGGTATGGATGAAATAAGGACCACATCCACACTCTTCAATTGCGATATTTTTGTGCTCTTGTGATTTGTTTATCGATATTTTACTTGATCGTAGCCGTATCAAGAGGTATCATGCCCCGATTTTGCTGACATATAAATCAACCAGCATGCATGATACACAATATCGTATTCACTGAAGAGATTAGTTTTGAGAATGCCATGAATATATGTCAGATATAAAAACATGCGTACGTACAAACACATAAAATGGTCACTCAGTTTTTACTCCTATGAAAAGTATTACGTTTTTATGATCCATTAAGAGAAATGGCTGATATTAACAATATATATCTATGAATGATATCTCTATATGTCATATACCAGATGTTGCAAAAGTTTGGTTGAAGCTAAATCTTTTTTCGAAAAACTATGGTTGTAAGAAGCGATTCGAAACCGCTCCACTGGATAAAAATGGAATTAAAAGCCCAGTACTATTTTGAAATTGGTTAGTCTCACTTTTAGTCTCCAACAGGTTTTTCCTGAATTCATCGATAATTTTCACGATTCTTACTTTTAAGGACTGTAAAAACTTTGAGGACAAAAGTGCTACTTGTTATGTAGAAACTGTCAAAGAAATCTATATCGAAGATACTAAAAGCAAAGAACTTAAATGTAATTGATGAATTCAGTATAAGAATCTGTTGGAGAGTAAAAATGAAATCAGTCCATTTAATAATAGTACTGAATTTCTAACTCCATTTTTATTTAGTTGAACAAAGCAACATTGATAGGTCTACATCTAGTCACGTAGATGGTATCTTGATAAATCATTTCTTGAATGGTTAAAGGGAAAAACTACAAGTGTTATACTATAAATGTGAATTAACTTGTGGGTAAATGTTGATAACTTTTGATAATGGCACATTTTTATTTTCGTTTAATTCAATGATAAAAAATAAGTATTTATCACAATGAATTCATTGAAAACCATATATTTTGCGCGCGTTTTTAGAATAATAAGAGTTGTGTGAGTTTCTTCGGTTATTTGAGTTCTGCGGGTGTTACGAAATCAGATAGTTCCTAGTGTCCTTAATTCCTAAAACTATCGTATAGTTTTCAGTATTACAATGTTTGCTTTCTAATAGATTTTTGAGTTCTATCAATTCGAAGACTTTCGAACTTGAAAAAAGTTTTTTAAATATCCTACTTTGTTCTTTAGAACTAGAGAATCAAGAGTGTTTTAGTACTGCAAAAATATTCGCATGCAGACTATTCATCATTTTAGAAAGACTGCTGTCAAACAGTAATATCTTAATCTGCATTGCGTTCTTAATGATACAGCTCATCTAATAGAATTAGGTCAGGATTTCAGGGATAACAAATTTTAAATTCTCAAATTGAATGAATTTCATGGTTTAGTATTCGATACTGCTTCCTTCAGTACAATAATGTCAGTGATTTTCGCAACATGTTTTTAACATGTATTATGATAGTAGTAGATTTTTAATCATAATGAACATTTATTTTTAAGAAACCCACCATGGAAGTTAGGGATTCTATGAATTTGAGGCTTAAAGTTGTGATCCCTTTCAATCTTTCTAAATTTAATCTCATTCAACCTAAGTGGCTTTGAAATAAAGCTCATCAATAAAAATGTTGTATAAACAAGAGGGAATTTTAATAAGATTCTAGATGAGCATATGTATAACTGTTTACAAAAAAAAACTTTCACTAAAGTAGTGGTTGTTTTTCTAGTGTTTTTATCCTATGTGGAACCATGATTGACTTCATTTTTTTTATAATTCCTGGAGTGAATAAAAATTAAAGCTATCTCCTAATTTTATATTTTCTTATGGCATTATTGAAGTAAAGCCATCATACCACGTAGCATTGTACGAAGTGTGGTACAAGAACTTCTATGCGGAAGACTCTCTAGTCATAATATCAACGAAATTAAAATAAACAAATTTAGTTAAGTATTGAAGAAGAAATGATCAACAATAGACTCAATGTTAAAGAAAAAAGAGTTATTCATCAATATATTCGTAATAATAAAAAAATAATACTAAAAGAAATAAATGACAACATATCGATCATCCGAAGAAATGTTATCTTGTTTAACTATGTATTCATTTTTTAATGAAGTTTTGCCAAGCCTGGCATTTGCAACACGATCATAACCTTAAATATCGGTATGATCAGCTAAAAGCTTGTATCTAAATCGAGCAGAAAATGTTTGACTAGTCGGAAAACATAAAATTGAAAGTAGAAAATCTAAAAAAGACATTATATTTTTATGCTCTATCATATCGGAGATGAAATAATTCAAATAACTGTATGTGAAATGAAATATCCACAAAGCTAGAGCTGTATGTAACCACGACTATGATAAATACAATCATTTATCACGAAAGAAGATTAAGTAGTTTGTGAAATAAAACAGGATATCAATTCTACTGCTATCATTTCGTTTTCTTTTGTCATTGAAACTAACAGAACACAAAATGAATTCCTGAAATATGCTCATTACTACTGACATGATACCAATAGAAATTTATAGAGTGAAATCCAACAAATTCTTTGTTATAATTTCGTCGATGAAAGACAAAAGGACATTGAGTACGAAGTATTCCTAAATTTAACTGTAATAAGAAGCATGCCAATAGCAATAACAGACAAGACATTTAGGCTTCAGATTGATCATTGACTAAGTAGAACTATGTATAGATCATATCTTCTAATTAAGAATATAGATTTTTTGCTGCTAAACTTCATCGAATTGAGTTTATTTTTACCTCTCATTTAATTACATGCACTTAGTTTCTATGTTACAGAGTGCGATTTGATCGTCACAAGAACGACATAGCATCCATTATATTTGCTGTTAGTAGTCGTAAATAAAACATAACAAGCGAGGGTTTGTCAAAGACAGAGGCTGAGGGTGGATGTGGAGTGTGAGTATAGGAGAACATTGGATCCACAATCCACACTCATATCCATCCTCTTTTCTTAAACTGGACATATTCTATGTAAGAAATGAGATTGAGAGAAGAAATTGAACAAATAAATTCTTGACGTCTAACGAGGACATAATCCAAAGTACAAATGAATGTGACTCGCTATAGATTGTGACTTTGATTTGATCCAGATGCGAGCTTCTGTACACTGCTTATAATAAAAATACAAATATGAGCAACGAAATTTGTCCTTGAAATAGTTCGAAGTCGTCATTACATAGTGAGTCGATGATTGACATTAACAATGCTCATGTTTTATATGAAGGCACGAGCCTATTAAATGCTTATATCACAGAAGGAATCCGATATTGCTTTTACGACGTTTTTTTTTCTTCTATAGAGATTACTTTTTTGGAGCAAAATTAAATGCTTAAGAAAGCAGTGAAGTAATATCGAATTTCTATTTAACGAAAGATCATGGCGTGCGATTCTTCACTTTCGACAAATGAGAAAAATACTATCTATTGATTAGATATAAAGATGGGTGCCGTCGCTATTCCGTCTCTTTTCAACACAAACGATGGTTTCAACAGTAATTCATTATTTCGTATTCGTTCCATTCAGGTAATTCTAAAACCTATTTTTTCCTATTCATTTAATGCTGAACAATCTTCGATTTAAGCCTTACAGGTTTGATTCTTGTTTTGTTTTACATGTCCTACTATTAATCCAGTATGTCGCTAGTTCGAGTGCAATCTCAATTCTGCAGTGAGATTTCTCAATATGATCGATGTTCGCCAAATAGTGCGTGCGCTTGTTTCCTTATAGCAGGTGCTATTGACATTGGCATTTGTAGCGATGAATTCGTGGATTGTTCCGAGCTAGTTCCATGCGAACGCTCCAACAATGTTTGTCGTGAACCTAACCATAAATGTGTTCATCATCCTCGATGTCATAATCTTCCTGTTTGTTATCCAGTGTCCAGTTTCAATCGACACCTGTGTCCACCAATAACAAGTAAGAAAACAAACACAGATCTATGGATTCAAGTGAAACTCGAATCTTTCTTAAAGCTATTTCTTCATCGTTTACACACCCTCACAAATGCAATTCATGTTGATGTGGGAACTGTAGGGAAGAGCGAGAGAGCCTTTGAAAAAGTATATAAAGCATGACAGAGACAAAACGAAATGTAATCATTGAAGAATATATTTCATTTCTTCTCATGGGCCATATCCATTAATTTGAAAAGAAGTCCTCTGTAATTATATCTAGCAATGCATGAAGATGCAGTCAACTTTTGAATATAAAATCAGAGACCGAAAAAAATTGAACAATTGATCATTCGAGTCGATTCGATTCTGTAGAATATGTCATGTGTTTTGATCTCCATAAGAGTGCATCAAATTTTATTTTGTCGCGTTTCTCGTTATTCACAGTTTTCGTAGCATATTCGACTGATTCTTGTGAATAATGAGTTTACGCAACAGTCTTTCTTCAACATAATTGTAATCGACAACTAGCACAAAAGAAAACGCACTTATAACTGTATCTGTCATCTTTCTAATGGCTAAACTTGTGAAAGTGAAGACTGATTATTCAGCTGCGACAAAGTAAGTGCTAGAGCTCAAATGAGCTTTAGTAACTGAATAGGATAAATAGGGTACTAATGATTGGTAACTTAACTGTGTATGGCAAGTGGTTTTTCATAGTTTGTAGCACCTCGGACTTAGCTGTCTCAGTAAGATATTAATAAGTACAGAATGTGTCTTGCCGAATCATCTTTGAAACGACTACTTCTTTTGAAGACCATCTCTCAATGTATCGAAGTTTGCAGAATTTGTCTTGACAGAAAAATGTGAAAATTCACACTCTGCCGACAAAAAGGATGAGAGAAAGTTCGTAACAATTTATCTATACATTATTATTCTATTCTTTCGAATATCTCTTTGAATTCATTTCACTTACACAGTTGATATGACGGCAAACTATGCTAATGGTCTAAGACAAACACACTGACGAATGGGCAATGTATGTGAGAGGTTCAAATTACAAATTTTATACTTCGAATAACAAATTTATATTACAACGGCAGCTAGTGCCTTTTAATGTTTGCTCGTATTCGAAATACAGCAGAAATGATGAATTTGAGCAGGACGGTCTCGGTTCAATTCAATTTGATTTGATCTGATTCAGCTGAATAACATCGAATCGAATTGTCGAAAATTTTACTGAGTTTTCGGTCTCTGATAAACACAGATTCTTCATTAAAAATCAATTTTGAAAGAAAAAGTCCCTTTTTGGAGCATTTGAGATCGCCACTGTACTTTGAAACACTGCTTTCACTTCACTTAAAACTTGAGTGCACCCAATTCTATATTACATTCTATGCCAAACCTAAAACTCTCTAATTTGTTTATACAAATGTTCTACGATAATGCATAGGAAGAAACACTACAACTACAATTCCAAACATAACTACAACTGCAATGCCAACCACAAATATAACTACAACCACTGCTCAGCAACTAGGTAAACATTGAATTAAAGCTTTTTGATCTTGGCAAATGCCAATTTTTACTCAAGTATATATGGTTGGCTTTTTTGCAATATTATTCTGTAGCTAGCTGTAGATAAATTGATAAGATCAGCGATCTTAAATTATGAGTACTGCAATCTTTTATCATAAAAACAATCAAGTAATATTAAACCGCATATTGGGTATGGGTGGGTGAAAAAAAGGAACAACATCCATACCCCATACGCTGACAGAGACTATATAACTTGGTCGCTCTTATTACCTGAGAGTTGTACAATAGTAAAAAACATTTTTTGAATTGTTTTTTCCTGCTAAGTATCTATGATCTGATATATTTCGAACAAACAAATGTCAAAATAATTCAGTTCATGCATAATTTCTGAAGATTGCGGCTGACGTCCTTTTACACTTTTTGTTCTTGCAAAAGTCTATTTTACAAAAAAATTTCAATTTGCAAATTATTTTCGAATACAGAATCAAGAACGGGTTTAAAAAAAATTACCAGAGCTAATGTCGTTAGAGCTTTTGATGCACTACACTTTGATGAATTTTTTATTAGAAATTAATCCATGTAGGTCAAAATAATTGAGAAATAGAAACTGTTCAAGTCACAAAACCGTTGCAAGAATTCTTTTAAAGATGTTTGGTTTTTGACTTTTCCTCCTTCTTAAATTCATTCTGAAAAAACATGTCTGATACAAAACGTGTAGCTCAGACATTACTCTTTCTTACAAAAAAAAATTCGTTGGTTCAGAAGTTGGCAATATGGTCTGACATAGTGTGACATTTTTCCGAAGACCTTTGCACCGCTTATTTTATATATAAAAAAAACGTATTAAAACAATAGGCTCTAGAAGAACAACATAATTCTTTAAAAAATAACTTCTAATGTGCATGTGATTTTGCAGATAAATATGCAGAACAAAAGGACAATGAAAAAGAATAAAGAAATTTCAGTTGTGTAGTTTTAACTTCTGATATTCTTATTTTTGTAAAATACATGTAGAAATATGAACTTTTATTCGTGTTCTCAGTCCATGAAGAACATTTCGAGTTCATTTGAACTTTAAAAAACGTAGTATAGTGAATAATTGAATGTTCTTTAATGAATATTTTTCTTTTTTAATTCTTTTATTTCTGCTATTCATGACTCTCTCTCTCTTGCTCTGTCTATTAGTTGATAAAAGAATGTGAGACTACAATGTTTTCAATACATATATATATGCATACTCATAATTATATCTTTCATGAGACTAAAAAGATTCATCATTTGTAACAGAGAGTGACTATCATGATCTATTTCTCTTTCCAACGATAAAAAAAAGAACTTTATTTATTTGTATTAATGATTTATTAATTACGCACGATGACCTACATTTCAACAGATTCACCTTGTCTCTGAAGATATTTCAACTCTCTGCTAAAATCTTTTCTGAACTCCATGCACTGATTCAAATATAAGATCAAAGATAGTTGGAAAAAAAAACATATATCAGCAATAATTTTACGATAAATTAAGTAATAAAGAAAACCAAAAAGGAAACAAAAAAAATAATTTTTTGATAGTCTCACCTTTTCGAGAAAAAAAAAACAAAGAAAACATCTACACACAGAAGAGAAACACTTGGAACAATGTTGATTTTGGGAAAATTTAAATGAACTCGTCACTTTTTTTCTCTCTTACTTAATCATTTTATCCTCTTGTCTCACTGTGGCTGGAGGCAATGGAAGAGGCAATGCAATCAGTCAACTTTCTTATCCATTCGGTTTGTGTGTTGATGATGATGAAAGTATCTATGTTGCTGATCTATCGAATCACTGTATTGTCGAATGGAAATGGGGTACAACGAAAGGCCAAGTAGCTGCCGGTGGAAATGGACAAGGAAGTGGGGCTCATCAGTTGTCTGGTCCATACGATGTGATTGTCGACAAAGAAAGAGATAGTCTCATCATATGCGATTATTCCAATAGAAGAGTGATTCGACGGCCTCGTCGAAATGGCACAAGTGGAGAAACAATTATCTCCAACATCTATTGTGTGGGTTTGACTATGGACAAAAATGGATCTCTCTATGTCGTTGACTTTGCAAGAAACGAAGTGAGACGATATCGAAGAGGAGAATCTCAAGGAACAGTGGTTGCAGGTGGTAATGGAAGTGGAAATCGTCTCGATCAACTCTCTTACCCCGCATTCGTATTCTTCGATCGAGATCATTCAGTCTACGTGTCAGATTGGGACAATCATCGTGTGATGAAATGGGTGGAAGGTGCAAAAGAAGGTATTGTCGTGGCTGGTGGTCAAGGACATGGAAATGGTCTTGCACAATTGTATAATCCTCGAGGAGTCGTTGTCGATCAATTGGGCACTGTCTATGTGGCTGATCTAGAGAACAATCGAATCATGCGCTGGCTCAAAGGAGCCACACAGGGCAATGTCGTTATTGGTGGAAACGGTGCAGGAGAACAATTGAACCAGCTCAATGGGCCCATCGGTTTATCATTTGATCGATACAGCAATCTCTATGTCGTCGACCCTGGAAACAGTCGTGTTCGACGTTTTTCAATCGAATAGACTGATTGTGGTCATTTTTTTTCTTTCCTTTCTCTCAAATAAATCACGTTGAATTGATGAAGAGCATGGCTTATTCAATTCGGGTGCGATAGGGAACCATCCTAGTGGAACCATGGCGAGCGTTAAGCTCATGCACGCATGGGACACATTCAAATCATCCAAATTAGAGATGTGTCAAAGAGTTTGGAGGGTCCGATGGTGTGGGTGTGGATGTTGTCTTTACTAGTACTTACACGTACACCCACATCCTGACTAGACATTCCAACATTCAGTCATAAACAATTGCACTCTTTGTATTTTCAAAATTTCTCCTCTAATTTTAGCTTGATTGAAACATCAGCCTAGGCAATAAATAATTCAAACAATAGTGAAGCAGAGCAGATGATATGTTACATGTAACCTCCGGCCCGAGAAGAAAGGAAGAGAAAGTGTTTTTCTATTCAGTTTCTCGTTAAAATATGGTGGGTTCCACCGATGGGACTCATCGCCTTGAATGTGTTAAGTAAAATATAGTAAAGCTTTCAGTGAAAATCCGAGGATAAGGGCAGATCTTAGTAGATATTGCCAAATAAACCGATTAAATTCATTTAATGTTAGACGCTTCTTACTGATTGAGATGCATTTTTTTATTAGAATAAAAGTTTCAGGCTTGACTGAAATCATATCATATGCAAGTACAATGAATGTATGATTCAAAAGCCCAAGGCAACTCACTTGATTGAAATAGAGATCACAATAATAAACTGATAAACTTAACAATCATCTTATTGTGCACTCCAGTTCAATTTTTGAAAATAAACTGTTTCATTCTAGTCGAACATGATTGTGCTTTGAAAAGAAAAAAAAAAGAACTTCGTCATTTGTTAGAGTCTATCGACGAATCAGAAATCATGCATTAATGGTGTTTGCTTGTTGGTCTTCATCAGCACAAATAGAACTCGTTGTCGTCCAACATTGATCTTTGTGACAATCGATCCAATCAGCATTTTCAAACAAGGCACAACGTTGCGTCGGGTCAATGCTTTTTCTGAAAGAGAGAAGTCTCAATAAATCATAGCAGAATAAAGAGACAAACTATTTTTTACCGTTTCAATGATGATGAATCTTTTTCAGTAATAGATAACAAGATTAACTCGTTATTCGAACAGAGAACTAGACGATCTTTTGAAACTTGAATATTTGGTGAAAGTTTTTCGATGAAGAGTTTCTCTAAAACTTGACCATCGTTGGCTCGATACATTAATAGTAATGATTCTTTTTGATATATTCCAAATAGATATTTGCCATCTTCTGTAAAACAGAAGACATCACAGAATATTTCACGTTGAATTTGCCCAAGTAATCTATCATTTTTAGCAAAATAAAAAAACCATTTATTATTCATGTGCTCGATAAGAGTTAAATAGTTGCTGTTTGTTTCGTAAAGAGGATGATCAAGAGTCTGAATGATGTGTTCATTTTCAATATCCCATAGATGAGCTCGTTGATTATGATCGTAAAAGACTAAACCAGTTCGTAACGCACAGACTTCTTTTATCTCAATGTTATGATCCAGCAGTATAGGAATGAATTTGATCGTTCTCTTCTGCATATTCCATATGGCTAATATTGAGTGATCATCGGCTAAAATAAATAATTCCATTCGATCAGTTATGATGGTAGTCAATCGAGAACGACAGGCAAAGTTGAGATGGACAACAGGTTGTAACTCGAGTGAATGGTATGTATCAATTTGGAAAAGTTGACTAGTCTGAGCATCAATGATGAAGAAGGACAAACCTAATGAATAAACTTTGACGGAATGATGTCGAAATTCATTTGTTTGATAGAGAAGTTCGGGCGTTGAATTAATTGAATAAATGAAGAGAATATTATCAGAGTTGAGTAGAAGTAAATAGGATGTGATAGTGGCTGATTGTGTAATAGAAAAAGACAGTCGTAGTTGCATGACAAGAGATAATCGATCGACAAAGGTGAAAAGATTTAAAATGCTGTAAAACATTAGTTTATTTGACACTTAAATTCATTGAGACTACTCACCATTTTGTTTTGTCTAATGCAATAACATAATTTCCTTGAATTTCGAAATGACCAATCGAAATTTTGAATAGGAAACTTTTCGAATCTATGATTGTTTTTTCAGGCAAATACGTCATCATTGTTGTTTTATACCTACGTAATTCTCCGTTCTCTAATATGCAACAGACGATGAAACCCCATTCTGAGTCTTTAACAAAGAATACATCTAGAGGAAAAACTTGGTTGACACAGCAAAAACTTACCTATCTGACATGTCCAATGAGAAACTCTTTCGTCGAGTTGTAGACGAACGAGTAAACGATACTTATGAGCATGCTCATGAAGTTTCCATTCGTACACATCAATTTTCGATTCATTTCGATTGAGACAACAAATAAAGTTTCGTTTTGCTTGATATCTTGTATATATATCATGATATTCACCGACAATAATGAAATAATTACCACATGAATGAAAAATAACCACAGAATCCATAGTAAGCCATATCAATGCACTTTGATGCCGGTCGGTGAAGAAACTGTAACTATAAATGACACGACTTAGTATAGGTAAATTGTCGATTTTTTTGACACGATCATTTTCGACACGTTCGAAATAGTAGAGATAAATATGTGATTGACCTTCACAATAATAAACATCAGTTTCGAAATTAAGAAATATATTTTGTTTATCTAGTTTCTTATTTAATGTTGCAACAAGTTGAAATCGGATTTTTCCTTGAACATTTGTAATGATTAAATAATGGGTTAAGCCAGTTTCAAGTGTCACTCGAATTGCTGCACTCATGTGCCGTTCAATGGTTGCACATTCTATAATAGGAGCGTCAAAGAAATATTGTTCAATCAATGTCTTATCTGAACAATGCCATATATCAATCGATTGATTATCTCTCGAACAGACAAATAATCCTTCCTTGTGAATAAAATCGACATGTATTATATGGTTATAATTTAAATGAAGTCCAAAATGATGATCGAATTTTTGAAAGACTAAAATTGATTGTGATGAATAGAAACAAACATCAGTCGAACCAAACTTGACCGAAGTGAACTTATTTGAAGGTAATTTATATTCAAATTTTTTTCCAGTCCAATCTTGTGCATAAAATCGAAATATTATGAAGCTTTCTGGACGAAATACATAAAAAGTACTATATGCCCCACAGATGGCATGAACAACACCTATTTGGTACTTGCTCATAGTTGTAGTGATTGTTCGTGTATCACTTTCTAACATTCGAAGCATACAATTACTTAGACATTGTTGAAATAGATTGTAGATAAATTTAGGAAGTATGTCGATAAAAGATGCTAAACGAGAAATAATTTCGAAGGCAAAATTATCTGGATATTTGTCTAGAATAACAGAACAATTCGTGTATTGTGTAAGAAGAAATCGAGTTTCAGGAAAAGGAGAATCGACCAGGAATCGATCGCTCATTTTGTAACAATGAAGAAAACTCCACATAAAATCATAATCATAGAGAAAATATGGTTCAGGCCGATAAATATCCAAATTCAAACACAGTTGATTAATTCGTCGCATATTGAAGATACATTCTTGTTCATTCCTATTCAGAACATAAGATTGTTGTTTTGTTAGGCATCGATCAACATCTAATGCCGTAGTGCCGTTCATTTTTTCGATAAGTTTTTTCGATTCGATTACGAATGGTTGATTGTACAAGTTTGGAAAATTGCCAATAGGACCAGCAAAATAAGCACGTCGAATAGTTTCGATAGGCTTTTCTTGATTTATATTCAGTATTGAATGTTGTTGAAAACTACGATGATAACTATGCACAAAAAAAACTGAATTCAATATAACTTTTAATAGAAAAAAATATATTCTACAATATTTTTCATTCAATCGTCTTACAAGTAGATAATGAGCGTATTATCGATTTCTTTTTCTATGAGATATTGGTGCATATCATTACGAATACGAATCCATAGAGTACCTGGTAATCGGAATATATTTCTTGGAGGAAGATAATGGACAAAAACTGATTGCAAAACTTTATCGTCCGCACTAAGAATATCTTCCAATTCGGACTCACTGAGACCACCCGCTAGCCTCAAATATGTCATCGCTCGTTTGAACAAAATATCTCCATGTTTTTTGGATAATTGATTGTACAAATAGTTGATGGCGTCTCGGGTTGATTGTATTTTTAAAAAATCACGATCAGGTTTGTTATTGAATGAATGCCATGTCTGGGTTATTTGATATACCAAAGAAAGAAATAATGGGGTAGGTTCTGGATCACCTTGTTTTGGACTATATGGCTCGAGTTTTGGTTTCAACCAAGTCATTTGAAGCGGTGAAAGACGTCGGCCATCACGTTCTAACCAAGAACAGACGACTTGCTGTGCTAGATCTCTATCGAATTCCTTAATCTCGATCATGGTACCATTTGGGAAGAGAGATTGAAGTCCATCAAGAATTTTATACTCGACTTTCTGTTCCCCGTTACCTTCAGTAATCATTGGTATTGTAGATAAAATGCATTTAATATTCAGTGGATAATGGATTGGAAGCCATTTTTCACAATTGTAATCTTCGACTCTTAATTGATCGATCGAATCGAAAAGGAGAATAAGTTGTTCACTAATTGGAATTTGCATGAAGAGATTTTGCAATATTTGTTTTAGTTCTTCAATTGTTGTGAAATCTTGGATAAGAGAGGATGGCGTGAGGTGATAGACAGTACATATTTGTTGTATAATCGACATTAATGGTCGACGAATATCACTTGACAATGGTGTTGCACCAAGAAAACGAATGATGACAGAGATTGAATTCGGATTTGGAAACCATTCTAATACCTAAAACCATTCTTTATCAAATAGTACTAATTCAACAAATTGATTTACCTTAATCGCTATTTGAGCCATAATAGATGATTTTCCCGAGCCTGATTTGCCGAATAGAGTGCATGGTTGTGACACATCCGACAAAACAAATGTTTTAACCTATTCAATCGATTAAAAGGTATGGAACAAACAAGAAAAAAAAATACTTTATCGAGAATTTCATCTCTTGAAAAATAGCGTTCATTTAACATTCGACATTGTATAGCATGTTCAAAGATTTCATTGTACAAGACATCTTTTGCTTGAACCTTTGTCATATAATAATCGATTTGTCGTTTAATAACAGTATAAAAATCAATTTGAAATTTAGTTAGATAATCTGTTCGGTTCGAGACATCTTTCCAGTTTACCTACAGAAAAAAACGAAGAAAAGATTGCCTGATGCATTTAATTTGAACGAACTCGATAGTTGAATTGATTTTCAAGTGGAAGTTTCTCTCGAATATTTGATTTTATCTCATTCAATAATATTTCTGTTTCATGATCAGTATCGATGAATTTTGATTTGAATTTAACATCAAATTCATCAATATCTTCAATCACTCGAAAAAAAGCAACCATTCGTTGTGGATCGGTTGTATTATTTTCCAATGCACGAATAATTTCCTTGGCCGTTACTAAAATACTTTGAAATAAAATAGAACAAAGAAAAAAAAATCTTACCGGATATATGAAATTGGTTTCGTTCACTTTGAGTAATTTTATTATTTGCTAAACAAATATCAGAAGCTCGACGTAAAATCACTACTAAATCTTGTTCAATTATTTGCCATTCTTCTCTCTTCTCTGGATCGATTGGTCGAAGAACGTAGACAGGTTCAACAAGATTGTTGTCCAGCACATATACCTCATCAATAAGAGTACTCTCGTCGACATTCAGAATTGATTTGAACATATTCAACATATCTGATCTGATATAAGTGGGTAAAGGTCGCCATCCATACTTGTGACTCAGTAAAACCTAATAATGAATCAAGTCCTTAATATCATTAACTCAATACGGAATGATAATTTACCACACAATTGGTAGCCTGTGAGAGGCGACAACATTGATCTAATTCTTGCAAACATAGGTCGACAGTAGAATGATCATCTGCAGCTTGATCTTGAACGCCCCAACGCATGTCGGAATACTGAAATTATCTGAGTACATATATTATGTCGAAGTTACACATCGGCTGGTGCAGTCATATCGTCAGCCATAATTTTGTCGGAGTTATTTTGGCTCAGCTAAACATTTAATAATCCTTTGATTGCGTGTTTCTTTCGAGCTGCATATTTTAAAGTAGAATTTTCAAATGAACATAACACATATTTATTTAACTATAAACAGAAAAATTAATCAATTATATAGAAAAAATGAAGTTTAAATTATTGTAATTTTAGCATCATTTGTTCAGTTCAGATGAAGGTAAGTTCATTAGAAATCAAATAAGCTCAAATAGTGCTCTATCAAAAACAATATTAGTTTAGAGATTTTTCAAGTCACAAGTCGAGTCAGGTCACATGAAGATCGAAATCAAACTCTTGCAATCCGATCTGACATAGGTGCACCGAAATTGTGCCACAATTCCATCGTCTGGATTCAGGTAGGCACACTCTGTGAGTTTCCTTGGATTTGAATTACTGAAAATACGAGATCCTGGAAATGGTTCATCAACCTCGAAACAAAACTAAATTGATTACACGATATTCATTCTTTGCATGTGTTTCTCATTCTTATGGTTATAGCCATATAGATATATGTGATATTGATCTGAAGATTTTACTTTAGCTATATACTTCGATAGAAGCATTCAATTAATGGATCACTAATCGGTTAGCTAAGCCAAAATAACTTTGGTATGACACAAAACACATTTAGTGCTAGTTAGAGAATAGACCTGAAATTGTATCTTGTATGTTTGTAGACAGTAATCTCGCAATTTTGGATAGACATTTTTCATTAATTCATCGCGTTCTTCTATAGTATCTATAATAGATTGGGAAATCAATGTTTGTTTTCCATGTTCTGATTAAAAAAAAAGATTTACCTGAAAATGTGGAGCTAATAAAGATTCGTACCGAAGTTGGTCTGCGTTCGTGAACGCTGTCGAATCGACCACGAAAAAGTTCGTTGTTTGATGGCATTTGTTTCAACATATCTAAGGAAAAAACCAAATAATACGCCTAGCTTATCATCATATTTTAAAAAATCATACTGTCAATTTTTTTATCATCATTCGAAGTACCCAATTATTTTAGATTGTTTTCATGAATGATGATGAGAATAACAATGAAAACACGTATGATCTGTCAAGTTTCTATTGCACTGAGACAAACATTCACTGTTTTGCATCGATTTTGATAGAAAAACACATGCATGCATTGTTGCCTATTTGACCATCAAAATTGAACAGAGAGTTGTAATTACTTATGCCTACGATTTTTATGAAGTATTCTTTAGGGTGGCTTTTATAGAACAAATCAATACTACGTCTAATTATACTGTATTTTTCAATCAAGTTCGATGGAAAACAACAAATGTAACATGCATCTTTTTTTCTCTAAGTCACAGTCTAGTGGAGGGTGTCGGTTATGGACTTTGATGCATAGTTTTAATCGATTCAGTAAAGCCGGTTTGAACCATCTAGCGTGTCCGGTTCTCATCGGTTTTGACCGGTTGCAAAATATTTTATAAATATGCCATCTTTCTCTGATAAAACTTGTTATAATCCAGATTGTTTCACTTCTTCAATTGAAGTATACTTCATTTTTTAAAGCACAATCATAACTGTATTACTTGAACTAAACTTATCTCACATATGATTTCTTAACGATGAAACTTAGGTTTGGATTGTTCTTCGAAGAGAAAGTTTGGATTTGTCTGTACAGGTTGAGTGAAAAAATTCAAAAATTTGAAGTATTGCAATCAGTTGATAGATAAATGACTCTGGTTTATGTGAAATATATACATATCTCACATAATTATCTTCAAGAAACCATACAGGTATAAACGACTAGAATATGAGATTGCTATAAACCTGAGCGATAAAAGTAAAATGAATGTTTTTTTAAAGTTATTTCCATTAACCAATTAATAATAACTCAAAAAAATCAGTCACTTTTTTGACGTTTTCCATTAGTCTAAAAGGTTTTTTGAGCAGGTCAGATCGGTTAAATGTGAAAATTATTGTAGGTCAAGGAAAAAGTATACTCACATCCAATATCAGTTTTATCACCTGAAAAAACTTTGTCAACTCGCTGGTTTTCTATGGTTTTGAAAATATTTTTTAGACTGGATGGGTCTAGTATTTCTTGATCAGTTATAGCTCGGGTTTGATGATAGGTCTTTGAAAAAAATCATACAATATGTTACCTTTTTTTTTGTATGAAGCCTAAAATCTACATCGTTGTTGTTTAACATTTATGCAATAGGCACTCAATTACCTATACACATATATAGAATGTATACATCAGTTCTCTTTCTATCGTGCAATACGTTGACAATTTGTCTTTCGCTTACGCCGTTACTCCGTATAGAAAAGAAAAAAGAAGGTTTTTTTTGGTGATGAGAATTAAAATAAGTTCGTCATCTGCACACAGAAAGAGAACGTGTCGTCGTTGCGTTAATAGGCGAACGTTGTAAAAGAGACATTCTTATCAAATTTTTTTTTTCATGTTCTGTAAGCAATAAATAAGAGGAGAAAGTGTGAGGTATAGGTGTTGATGAGGGTATGATGTAGTTGTGCTCGTGGACGACTATTGTGTTTTTTATCTATCTTCTCTATTATGTTAATTTAGACATTTATTGGAAATATACAGTAGGGAAAGTAAATACCGAATCTACGAATTTGAAAAAAGATGAATTCTTCAATTGAACTAATAAAATGAGCGACTAACCGAAAGAAAAGTAACAGTTAATAGATAAAATACGTTGTCTTTACGACAGTATGCAATAACATTTTGATACAATATGATGAAAGTTCAATTACAGTCTGTTTGCGGTACGGTTAAAATACGGACTGTGCTATTGCATCCAATATCACGATGCATACGGACTGTTTATGATATGTCATGACACCATTTACAATCATAAGCTAGCCGTTTTTCCATCGTGTACTGATCAAAAAAGACCCATAAACCA
>CAJNOP010000308.1:30532-80801 GCA_905250075.1 Rotaria sp. Silwood1
GCAAAAATCCAAGATAAAGAAGGTATTCCACCTGATCAACAACGTCTTATCTTCGCCGGTAAACAGCTTGAAGACGGTCGAACATTAAGTGATTATAACATTCAAAAAGAAAGTACACTTCATCTTGTACTTCGACTTCGAGGTGGTGGTGATCAATAAAAGATGTTTTAGGGTATCCGGACCATTAAGTTGTTTTGGATCTTTTTCTTTTTTTGTTATTGAAATTATTTCAGATATTTGAAAAATGTATAATTCGTTTTTTTAATTATTAATGTTCGCTCAGTACATTAAAATGATTTCTATTCTCAATAATAAATGTACTAAATGCTAATATATGAATCTTGACTTTATTTATGAATGAAGTAATGAAAATTTTATTCTTATTAAACATGGTAGTTATTAGACTGCTTGACAACAAAAAAATACTATCATTTTCATTCTTATGAGTTATTAAGAAGCGTTTTCCAATTTCCAGAAAGAGTAAATCTTAAAATTTATGAAAATTTCGGCCATATCGAAAGAATCGATGAAAGAAGGAGATGCTTAAGTTACAGATAACTTTCGAAATTTTACAGCTCAATCGAAACCTATCATAAAACAAAAATAAATTAATCACTGATTCGAAAATTTCTTACAAAACTAAGAAGAAATTTCTGAAGTAATTCAGGGAAATTATTCAGTCATTACCAAGCTATGTCGATTCACTTTCAGATGGAAAAGAAAACTTTCTGCTCTAAAATATTGCGATATTTTATTAATTAATTAGAAATATTGGTGCACCCAGGATTTAAGAAATATTTTTCATATGTACATGTCAAGATACTTTATTATTGAGAAGAAGACGCTACTTTTTTCAAGTGTAGATGGTTTGTGAAACTTTATTAACCATTTTTGAAAATTAAAAATTTTTAGGAGGACAAGTTCTCGTTCTTGGTAGGCGTACAAATTGGTATTTATCGGGAATATGTAAATGGTAATTTTCGTATCTAATGAATTTCACTTGCAACTTTATAGCAAATACTGAAATTCTGTTTATGCTTTGCCTGAAATATTTTGTTATGCATTGTGTTTATAAGAAGTTCTAAATATTGTGCCTTTTTCCATGTTTCTTTTTTCTGAAAGTAGTTGAAAAATTTTTTTTTTTTTGTGTATATCGTTTATTATGGAAATTATCTCGAGGTTATCCAGTGATACATAAGGAACTTTGGAATTTTTCTAGACATTCTCTTGTGGTGTAAGAATAAACATTGAAAACATGGCAGTGCATAAAAACTAGTATCGGTCTACTTAATTTTTTTTTCAGAAAGAAACGTAAAAATTACTAGACTTTGTAGTTTTTGATCTGATGACTCTAACCGTATATTAATTTTGTCTTGAAATCTTAAATTAGAAACACTTATATCTCTTACAAGTTTGACCATTATCATAGGATTTCTTCGTATTGTGAGCCGAGAGAACAGATGCTTCTTCTGAATTGAAACCACAAATCAATGAGGTCACATATATGGACGAGCAAGAACGTTTACGCAGTCCTAATCTATAGATTTACGATCAATAGCCAATTTGGAAAGCCTGATATCTCACAAAATAACAATGAACATATTGTTCAAGTTGATCTAAATGTAATTCAAATCGTTCCAACACCTTGTATTTCCGTCAAAAAAGATAATTCCTGATCTTCTTCAAAGTTCAGCTAAAATATGAAGTCAAAATAAAATTTTATTTGAACGATTGAAAATAGTTATATTTTGGCGGAATCTTGAGGGAATCACGAATAAATTTTTCGACGAAAATAATAGTTTTTGGAACAATTTGAAACACATATAGATTAACTCTAACGATACGCTCAATGTTATTTTCTGAGATGTTGTAAGCGACATAAGTACATCTAATGTAAGATCTCATGATCATATTTATACATGGTTACAGTTATCAACTCAAACGCTACAGATCGATAATTTTATATGAAAGTTAAAATAAATTATCCTCCAATAACAAGTTCGATCCAAACGCAATTAGTTAGATTCACAGTAGTTAGATAAGGATTTGAAGACTTGTCAGTTGAATTTGTTCAGAAAATTGGGCACTTGTTCTTCATCTTGTTCGGAGTACGACTCAATAAGTTTTATCTTATAGACTAATCATATTTTCAATAACGCGAAATGTCCTCGCAGCCATTTTCATTTGCTTATATATGCGTGTGTTTAGAAGTTCGAATTAATATGATAGAGATCTATAAAACAGGAGCAAGACTAAGACAGCAAGTTAGACAAAATATTAAAACGAATAAGATTTTAATTCATAGACAATTAGAATTCTATTACAAGCATTATAATTCGTACGATACAAATGTGTTCAATATTTTAAAAACAATGCATAGAGTGAAAATGTTTTGTCTATCATTAAAAAAATTGAATAAAAGGTGGAGCCGGTAAATTTGAATCAGCTGTACTATAGACAGCAGCTTGTTTAAATTGACACGGTGTTTCTCTCCATAAGTAGCGAACACCATGCACTGATTTAGATAGGCATACTATTGGTACTCTAAGTTTGACAGTGATAGGTGATCTTGGAGCATAATTTGCTGGTGCAGCTATCCAAACTGTCTCGTTTGACATACATATTTGTTTTTCTTGACAACACATCTAAATAAATGAATACTAAAAACACAATAAGAAAGAATAAATTGAACATGCCTCAAATCCTTCAGAATTTCGCAATTCAATAGAGGATGAAAAAGTACTCAAGTAGGTAACATTAACTCGATCATCACTATCTCTTTCTATTTCGTTTACAATTGGTCCTTGGTAATTAACATCTTGTTGATTATAAGCAATGACAAGACCAGATCGAGATAGACGATATCCAACATCAAGTTTAGTTCGAGGATGAATACTATCAAACAACGTTCAAGTATATATTATATGTATTAACTTGTGTTTTTACCCTCCTTCATCGTCTCGTAAATCCATAGTTGTTGCCATAAATACATTAGGTATAGCATTGTTAGGAGTATATCCTATGTCAAAGGTTTGATGCCATCGAATCCAAGGAAATCCACCTATCATTTTGCCTGTTGTCTCTCTTGTTGATAACTATACAATGACAGATTTTTCAAAACGAAAAAAATCGGATCGAAAACAATTATCTTACTTGAACAAAACCAAATGGAAATATCGGATCAGTTATGAAATGTGTACGATTGTGCCATTGGCGTCGCCAATACTGAATCATTTTAAGAAATGTACATCCATATTTATCACGATTGTAGTTAACATTGGCTTCACCTAAATAATTTTTTTTTTTAATTTTATCCTGTTCAGTTTATTGATGTATACCTTGATACCAAATCACTCCTTTAATAACCATACGTGTAAATGGATAGATCATTGCATTATATAAAACTGAATCATTCAATCTTACATTAGGTTTCAATTCTGTTTCATCGCTATGTCCAAATTCTATTCGCTTATTTCTACAATTAAATTATATTAATATTAAAATTGCATTTCATAGGCTTACATTAAAATATCACAATCTTTAATTACTTGAGGTGGTGACCACATTTCAATTGCTGTACCACCCCACGATGTATGAATAAGACCGATTGGTCGTTTATCGTCAAGTCCTAGATGAATCATTCGACCATAGAGCCAACATACAGCTGATGCATAAATGCTACCAACACTTTTTGGCGATGCAATCGACCAATTGAGTGCAATACCCAAAAGATCTTCTTCAGGTTTTGTTGATTGCTGTCTTGATGCTGTAAATAATCTCACTTTTGGATATTTTCCCGCATTTTCAATTTCAATTGAACCATTAAAAATTTTTCGCACCGGCATTTCCATATTCGATTGACCAGAGCATAACCAAACATCTCCAAAAAGAACATCATGGAGACTAATCGATATTTGAGATCCATTTGAGAATGTTTGTATAGCAACAAGTTCGAATGGACCTTCTTCACTTTCGGCATCGAGTGGCACGGACCAGATACTTTCATTTGATGAATGAATTGATGACAAATAGCTGTTCGTATGATAAATCTTCTTGTTTATCTTCAAAATGATCGACACATTTTGGCCATCAGCATAACCCCATACGATTGCTTTTTGTGGAGCACGTTGAAGAACCATATGATTTTGATAATAGTTCGCAAATCGAAATTCGCCATCAACTGGAAGAAGAAATAGATTGTTCTATATTTATTTCGAAATACTTAATGAATTTTTTCACATAATAAAATAATTCGATGATTTTCAGTCAGAAGACATTCCAAGTAAACTCGTGAGAAAACAAAAAAGGAAAAAAGTTACTTTACTATATATCGTTCATACTTTGGTTTGTGAACAGAGTTAACAGAAGAATATATATTTGAAAATAATCCGTCATCATCATCTGTGTTATTAATACAAGAAATGTAATTTTTGAAGAAGATGCATGTTTCTGTTATCTTGTAAAATGTTTGAGATAAGATAACTGAGAAGGGAAAGGTTGCTCAAGGCATATTGTACTTTCTATATGACACGCACATATATCTTCAATGTTTGTAAAAAAAAATTATATTGAAGAGTTTAAGCAGTCATCTTATTATTGTGGAATTTTTTAATACTTGACATATCTGTTGTGGTAGATAAACTGATTTTATTAAGTACTTTCGGAAGTTTTTCTAATTAATAGTAACAAAAACATAATTGGAAATGTGTCTACATCTTCCAGCAGAAATATAACTATTAACGTCAATTAGTATACTGCGTGACCAACATTTTTGGTCACAATCACAAAAAAAATGCTTTTTCGATTACGCTTACGATCGTAATCACGATCACGATGAATCACAAAAAATAAATTGTTTAACCAAGTTTAGAGAAAAGTTGTTTACTGTTGGACAGTGTTATTTGGTAAATCCTACTTTGATCGAAAGATAAAAATATCGAAAGCGGAAATGTGAGAATAAAGTGTATAAGTATAAGTGAGGTTGAGAATGAGGTAATTTCTTCTTTGATGCACTATCCTTTTCAATATTTTTAGCTATCGACATCGCTAAAACTTGTTTACGATACTTTTATTTTAGACATTTTTACTCTTGACAATAGGTGGATGAGTCTGCTATCTATTTGATACGGGAATCAAAGTCGAATGGAATCCGAATGGAGATACTGTCGAAACAAATTAAATTGATTGAAGATTTTTTCTTAAAGCTGTCAAATCGAATCAAGATTTTCTCATTTGCTACGATTTCTGATGTAGCATACACTCCATTAAACAGAATCAACACTAGCAGAATGAGACAGTGAAAGTCGCTTGTATATAGTGTAGTGCAGTGTTTCTTATGGCAAGTGCATCGAGAAGTACAATGGACAACAAAATGTATGTGTACAGTTTGCTCATATAGAAAAATTTTACATATACACCTTGTTTTAAATTTTCATACGAAACATTGGTCACCATCACGACCACTATAACGAAATTTTTTTTTCCAATCGTAAGCATGTTCACGAATTTTTCCTTCAGTTATGATTACGGTCAAAATGACAATCATGCAGTTCACTGACCTACATCCACACCCCATCCACATCTGTTTCTTTTTATTACAGCGTAACGTCATATAATAGTACGTAGTGGAGTTTTATGCATGCTCTATAACAAATAAACTAATTATCACAAACGTGTATGTTAAGTTGCTTTTATTTCAAAAAAAGAAATTAGTCATGTTTTTTTTTATCTTAATGAAGCATTAATCAGCGACAGAAATCGAATGAAGATGTCTTTATACAAGCTTTTTCTCTGGATTATAAATCCATTCAACAAAAAAAACAAAAAGAAAGGAATAAAATAAAGATCATCTGTTCTTTTATTTAAAAAAATATGATAAAATACTAATTATCGTTTTCCAGTCTTTTGCTGAATGACAGGTCTTGTGATTCACTTGAATAGCCGTTGAATGACAGTTGAATTTGATGAAACAAAAATAAAGACTGAACGAAGATTTTCGGTTATGAAACGTAGTCAAGAAATCCGAAAGTGAAGAATAACTATTTAAATTTTCAGGCGTAAATTTATAATTGAAACTAATTAAATTGATTTAATGGTATTATATGAAACCTATGATCGATGAAAATGAATTTCATAGATGCTAAAGAAAAGAATGCCAATTTTGAAGTTATAATCAGATTCGTATAGTTGTTGTAGACAGAAGTGTTAGTTGTGAATAAATAACTAAACGATGCGCATGTATACTATTATTTAAATGCTGCTGGATAGATTCAATACTTTCTCAATGACTGCTTATTTACAATCTTATAACAGTCTTTCGTTATGATAAGTTAAATAATAGAAATCTATCTTTCATAATATCGAGATTTACTGAATGATTTCTGCTTATTATTTCTTTGACAACTATTTAACTACTAATTTATTTCGAATAAAGCTTTTTACTAAAAAAAACCTTATTCTTTTATTATATTTTTTTCGAGTAACTTTAGTATCGACCAGATTTCACTTGTTGGATTTTGAAGAATGCACTCAGTTGATGAAACTTCGATCTTTCAAACATTAATCATATCCTTATAAATAATTTTATTCTATAAAATTGATAAGCTAAATATGAGAATAAACAAGTTCAAATCGATCGACTCGAATGCGAAGAAAAAACAATCCATTCACATAGAGAAAAAATCGATCATTA
Source organism: Rotaria sp. Silwood1 (assembly GCA_905250075.1). Taxonomy (NCBI): domain Eukaryota; kingdom Metazoa; phylum Rotifera; class Eurotatoria; order Philodinida; family Philodinidae; genus Rotaria; species Rotaria sp. Silwood1. The sequence continues at coordinate 37,224 of CAJNOP010000308.1, forward strand.
AATGTTGAGTCAATACCAATGAATCATCGTTCTCCATCCAATATTTGTCAAGATAAGAATAAACAGGATCAAATTCATTTTATACAATCCGTCATGCCATGAAATTCAAGCAGGAAATTTTTTGACATAAGATTGTTGTTGTTTTTTCTCTTGATTTCAAGAAAATTAATCTTTTGTTTTCGAATTCATTCAAAGATTTTTTTTTCTTTTGAAGTTGATTTCTTGGACCAATTTGGTAGGGCAATATCATGCATATATTGTCAAAACTGAACTTAGTATCATAAGTTTCTTTATCGTTACTCAATGAAAAGTTGTCCAAGTGAAAGACATTTCTCAAAAAAACAAAAATAATCACAATAATTCTTAGACATGACTCCATCAATGAGATAAGTTGATTCCTTGAAGAACAAATTGCGACAGATCTATTTTGCACATACTCCGTAATTACACAACAGTGACTCAAGCAAGAAAAGAACAATCTCTCGTCGGAATGTTGACATATGTTGATTTGAAAAGTAGCTTTGTTAATCATAATGGAAGGTGAGGTGTAATTGCGAAATAATCTCAGTTGAAGAATAAAAACTCTGTCATCACCGAGTTCACATTTCAAACAACTATTTTCAACGAGAATCGATGTTTTTGATGGATCTCAAAAACGAAATTCTTCAAGAAATCGAACAATTGTCAGTGAAAAAGCATAAAGAAGAAACAAAAGCGACTTATTGTCCAAGAAATGATCCCAGTTTTTATTCGAATCTACTTTGGAATTCATCATCTTACGATGATGTCGAACAAATTCAACTAGAATTGATCCATGTAGAGAATGAGGATCAACGTGATTTATTTAATTTCATTCGGCATAATATATCATCAATGCCTCAATGCGAAACACCTGGTCGTGTTTTGTCAGTTTTAATTCACGATAAATATTCGAAACGTTTTCTTGGTATTATTCAACTGACAACTGATCTATTGAAAAGTCAATTTAAAGACGATTTTATTGGTTTGGATGAGAAAAAACGGGGTCAATTGAAGCAATACATTCGTAATCATTCGGCTAATTTGTCGATTTGTGTTCCTGTACAACCATTTGGATTTGATTTTTGTGGTGGAAAATTATTAGCTATGCTCGCGTTCTCCTTAGAGCTTCACCAGATGTATGAAATGAGATATTTGAATTCTTTGGCCTTGATCACCACAACATCGATTCATGGAAAATCCGTTCAATATGATCGACTTAAGCAATTGAAATTTATTGGCTATACTCAAGGATATGGAACCAGTCATATTCCAATGTCCTTTATGAACAAAGTATATCGTTTTTTAGAAGAAAATTATCCAAAATTCAATGTTCGAAAACAATCGAAATGGCAATCATTACGATTTCTAGCGCAACAATTACATATTGATAGTAATCAACTTTTCTATCACGGTGATCAACGTGGAATTTATTGTGGCTGGACTGGTAGTAACGCCAGAGATTTTCTTCTAAAAAAGAATGCAAATTATGACAGAGATAAACTTCAATCAGTCGAAACAATAACTCAATTCTGGAAAGAAAGATGGGCCAAACAACGTGCAGCTCATTTGAAAAAACAGAACACATGAAAATATTTGCAAACAAAATCATCTCGATCTAAACATTTTACATGACCAGTTAACAGACGAAGAACATCATTCAATTACGACTATTCGAAAGTTTAGGGAAAGAATCTTCCTACTAATGGAACCGTTCCAATTTACTGCTGAATGGGTCAAATATGACTGAGTCTTTTTCGTTATTGTTCTTGGCATGGGCAATGGGCAATGATGAGTGAAAAATGAACTCAGCAAATGATATATGTATTTTCATGATAAGTAATCGTTTCAATAAAGCAGTCGAAGATAGGTTGCTACTGGTAATCGTATCTGTTTTCACGCATAGGAAAACAAGGATGTACCAATGCTCAATTTTATCGATTTGAAATAAACTGATTTGGTCGAACTTTTTGGGGTGTGTGGGTCAAAAGAATATTCACTCTCACATCCACATCCATGATGAGGCTTTGTTCCTATCAACTGCTATTGTACATTTATAAATATTGGGTGGTAATAGACCTTCCAAAACAAGAATCGATTGTTGAACGATTCTTAAATTTATGATTTTTCATCAACATTTTTAGAATCGTCTAGAAAGTGCTGTCATCTCATTGTTCTAGTCTATAGATAGAATACTGTGCGAAATATCAGCAGATGAGAACACTAATGCATCAGCACTTCTTGTTGTTTCCATATAAAATCAGTTCGGAAACTTTTTGAAGGCGTTGGTCGTAGAAACAAAGAAAGCTCGATGACGTTTGTTTTTACCAGTGCTTTGGCTTTGGATAAACACATAGTTACAGAATAGTTTGACAGATCTAGTGCTTGATCATTTGAGACTCCAATTGCCTGATGGATCTTCTAATAGGGATGAAATCATGATCGTGGTAACTATATCTCACTTTCAGCTGGATTATCTAAATGATCGTCAGAACAACACTTCATTTTTCTTCATCGAAGAAATTTTTATTTGAGAAGATACATAATGATAAAAAAATCGACCTAAACGTTATCGAATGTAGTCCGACATTGATCTTCATATTTTTCTCTAATCAGACTTGATATATGTTGCAAGTTGCTCTCGACTTCTCGGACTCATCGTTGTTTTCTTTTATGCCTCAAAGCATTAGCCAACTTGATAAAAACAGTGCCATCAAAACTGTCATAATGAATACCACTCCAAGCATTCTTCTCGTGCACTATTTCATATCTATTGATAGATGACTAATAGGTGTTTCAATGTGCGCGCCACATCTGCCATTTTCACCTTGACAGATGTGAAATTCACTTGGTATCCAATGATAAGATTCACATAAGTTCAATGGATTAAAATTTCATTTCTTGCATGCGTGATATGCCATCTTCTCTTCATCTTTTCAGACTTTTCATAGCAGGTAGAATTGGTAACGGTGACAGTGATTGTGGTTTTACAGGCTTACACCTCAGAAGATCAGGATCAATAATATTTTCAATGAGCAACGAATTCTTATGATAATCCCTTCGTTCATGATTCAGTTTGCAACATGCTTCCAATGATTGTTTCCTCATGTCAGTACTGAAGCCATTAATATGTTCAGTTAGAGCACCACATATCCAAGTTGGATATTCAAGATCTATTTCATCACCATCGCCACATTCGAAATGCTTTTCATAGAAATTAATTGGACGAAAACTATCACCATCGTGAGATATACGCGGACAGTTATCCGATGCATTGTCATCTGTTGTTCACATAATATAGTTCTTGTTTTTTCACTAGGATGCAACAGTAATGTTTTAAAATTGTTTTTGTGCAGTTTTATATATACTTACTAGTTTGTTGTTTTTATAAAACATTCACGCAATCACTTGTATTTATGAGTCAATATTTTGAATGTTAAAAGAAATGTTTCACTTGATACACATTCGCTATGAGTAATACAATGGAAGAGAAAACAATTACCAGCAATATCAATAAAAATATACAAACAAACGAATGTAACTTATCATACATTAAGATCAACAAAAACGAGACTTTGAATGCCTACTAATCCAGGTATAGTAACAAGGGGTATTTAAATAAATCAAGTATACTGAAAACAAAAGGTGAGAGTATGTCGGTTTGGGGTGTGAGTGTTTATGCTAGTGGGTCTAGCTAATATATTAGCCAAGTATCAGATGATGACAAATTTTGATATCAAATACTGAATAACACTTCATGAATTTTATGAAGCTAGAGAAAATTCTAATTTTTGATGAAATCACTGAAAATCGTTACAGAAATATCGATGAGACCTATGTTGACTGGTAGAAATGAAACGACAAGTATCGTGTCCAGTATTTATCAAAAAAACAAGTGTACTTCACTAAACAGAGCTCAGAATTTTATGAAGATAAAGACGAGCTTATAATTGTCCTCTTTTTTTCTTTTTTTACATGGGCCATTGACTAGTCGAATTAATTAGCTACGTCAAAAAGGGATCAATAATCATGAATATTGCTTTCAAGAAACGACAGACTTTAGTTATAAAATACGAACTACACTTTTAGATAATAATTCGTGCAACAATGGTCAATTTTCGTCAAAGATTCCAACATTTTTTTTGAGGTTGCTTCGCTCACACTTTTGACAAAATGAGATGTGTTTTCGAAAAATATACACAAAATGATTGCCATTAATGTGTCAACAACAGTAGCTCATCATAGTCTATCGTGAATAGCATAGACATAGTAGATATACAAAAATAGAACGATTGAGGACATCATCAACTGCTGATAATTTAATATTTCATGTCTTCAGCATGAGTATAACAATGCGCTGCGTGCAATTTGAGTGTGTCATATCATATTATCATTGTTAATCTCATAGTTAGACAAGTATGTTTCGTTAGCTAGAATGTAAGAAAATATTTAAATAGTGTGTGAAGATTGTAGCGAATAATGATCGATTCATTTAAAATGATCTAAACAATAATGAAAATTTCTTGAATAATAGTGATATAATATGTAATAATATAATAGGACTTGTATATATTGATATATTTAAAATAAAATAAAATAAATGACAAAAATCGAAGTTAATTTCTATTAATTATATAATACAGAGGTGGGATCGGTTGGCATTTTTGCCAAACCGAACCGACCGTAACCGAAAAAATCTCTAACCGAACCGAACGTAACCGACCGAATTTTTTAAAATTTCTAACCGAACCGACCGTAACCGAAAAAATCTCTAACCGAACCGAATGTAACCGACCGAATATTTAAAAATTTCTAACCGAACCGACCGTAACCGACCGAATTTCAAAAATTTCGTAATCGAACCGAGTTTAGAGAAAGCGAAGTTTAGCTTATTCTAGTTAGGGTATTAGTGCTTTATAAATTAGCAACAACAAATCAAATAATAGCAACTAAAAATAATGAACACTTAGAGAAAGCAAAGAATAAAGATTATTTATTGGATCTTCTTACTGTATTATAACTTCCTTACCTCTCAGGGCAAATTTTAAAAATATGTGAGATAATCCGCGTTGCGAGCAACAGCTAGTTGTTGTACGATTATATTCTTTTTTCTTCTTATGTTTCACTGAAAAAGTCCATTGAACTCAAATGAAACGATTATGTTGATTCTTTCTAACCGAACCGAACATAACCGACCGAATTTTTTAAAATTTCTAACCGAACCGACCGTAACCGAAAAAAGTCTCTAACCGAACCGAACGTAACCGACCGAATTCTCTAAAAATCTCCAACCGAACCGATTTCGGTTACGGTCGGTCGGTTCGGTTCGGTTAAAAACCGAACCGGTCCCATCTCTGATATAATAGTTGGAAATTTCTTTTTTTATAGAGCTTCGAGTTCTACCGACTCATCATCAGTATGATATCACTATTATTCATTAAATTTGAAGTTTAATGGGCAACAATACAACATCATGCTGATACTGATGATGGGTCAGTAGAACTCGAAAGCTCTATAAAAAAGAAATTTCCAACTATTATATAATTAATAGAAATTAACTTCGATTTTTGTCATTTATTTTATTTTATTTTGGAAATTTCTTGTTTAAACGTAGTTTATTCTGTAGCAACAAAATGATGCTGTTTTAACGGTTTACAGTAAAAAAAGAACACTAAAAAAAGCTTTGAAAAACGTGTTTAAAGTACGAATTGAATCAACTCACGTGTTTAAACGTTTTACAACAGTAAAAACACTGGTTTAACGCGTTTTAAAGCTCTTATAACCGGTTTTTGTCCTGCTGAGCACACCCACATCCTTATTCTTATTTCTTGATTGTCCGATTTTCGTTGTGTTTCATGATGTTGGTTTAACATATCTGAATGATTGTGAAGAACAGAATTACTGATAGTGCCCATGGAGTAAAATATTGAAGGAAACGGACTGCGTAACGCGTTTCCGAGGTTATAGCATGCGTTTCGCAACGTTTTTGCAATATAGGACGCGTTTCGCAGCATTCTTACTTACAAAAAATGCGTTTTGCCACAGTCGTTTTTTGAAACGATCCGAAACGCTTTTTTTAAGATTGCGTTTCGAGGCGTTTCTGAATTAAAATGCTGTCGAACGCACTTTTGTCGACAGGTGACGCGTTCCACAGATACAAATTGGGGGAAACGTAAAACGCGTTTCTTTTTCAAATGTGTGTTGCATTGTTTTTGCTTGGAATGATGCAAAATATATCCATTCTGCATACAGAAACTTGCAGAAATTCACCAACACAAAGCATAGGAGTTAAGCAAAGTAAATTCTTTAAAATTACTTTGGAAATGATATGAAATAGCACTTGAAAGTTTTGCTCCTTGCACTACTTTTGTACGTGAAAATCATGACCAAGGATTTTATGAAGGCAAGACTAAAATCAAAGTCTTGGAAATTTTTAGGCTGCTAGGCTGTTATCTAGACCTAATTCGAAGTTAGACTAATGTAAAACATCAAAGTGTAACAAAAAATATATTCTTCTTACTTAAAAACTCATTTCACCACGTTTTTATTGAAAGAAAACGTGTTTCGTAAGGTTTACTTAAGAATTTTTTTCGACTTGTCCACGGAGGGAGATGATTCCGTCACGCTCGTTTGTAATGAATGAGAAGTTACAGACAAATTTGCAGTGTCTCATTTTGACAAGCACAATTTTTTGTCCAAGATTGCAAATGCATCGAATTCTAGAGATCGAGTCATTTGTATGAAATAAAACAAATAAAGCGTGACGGAATCACGTTTTACGTGGACAGGTCGTTTCAAGTATTGAGCATTTCGAAGAGATTTAGTAAAGACTGATACTAACATAATTAGTATAGTAACTCTCTTTGGTTATTTGTGAACAAAAGAATTATCGTGTTATCTACAATTTGAATAAATATTAGTTTGAGTTCATACTCGAACTAATTGATAATAACTAATGATACTGTGTACAATACTAGTAAACATGATTTTAGTATGTACATTGTTGAAGTAAGAGTGACTTTTTAATAAAAGAGATTCGATTTACAAAAGAAAACTCCTTTCATTTATTGATGTAATTGGATAAAACGATGACGGATTTACATTTACAAAAATCTATTAATCAAGAAAATAAATAGAAGATTAAATTTTAAATTTTTTAAAATTTATATATAAGAAATTTAATTTTTTATATATTAAATACAGTGTAAATCGATTAAATTCGTTTCTATTGTGTATCTAAATTTAAATCTGAAAGAGTTTAAATAAAAAATGTATCAAGAAAAGACCACACTCGTAATTGGACATAGGCACCAAAGAAATGATAATTTTTAATTCAGTGGAATGGAAACTGAAAATCTAATTTAGTAAGTTTACGCGGGACTCTAAATGACAGTAGAATAAACACTTGTATCGTTAGATTATTTTAGTTGAACGGTTTGTATACATGTCTTATACTCCTATGTTCTCGTGTTCGAATCCGTGTCTTGACTGCATCAAAATTCATGTAAGTTATAGTTCTAAAGGCCTATGAAAAAATGTAAACGAATACATAAATTGTACCTGCAATTCAAGATCTATGAAGTAGTGTCCTGCGGGAACGACTTTTTTCCCTAATTTTCCCATTCCCATTCCCATTCCCATGGGAATGGGAATTCCCATTTAGACTTAGGGAATGGGAACATGGGAATGGGAATTCTCATTTAGACTTAGGGAATGGGAACATGGGAATGGGAACAGAATTAAAAATTGACGTTCCCAAAATTCTTTCTATCTTTTTTCAATACACATAAAAATATTTCTATCTGATAACTGTTTATTTTCAATAACTTTTCTTATTCATATACAATTAACAGAAAAATAACAAATGTGTATCAGCAAAAAATAGACTGCTTATTGGTTCTTAACCACATCGTAATTTAATCATCACAAATATTGGCATTGGTTAAGCAGGTGTTCCTTCGTGTATGCACTATACATGCAAGCTGGTGTTCCTTTTCATTAAAAAAGTGTTCCATCGTCTAATAAGAAAATGTATAGTCAACATAGTGTTCATCATATAGGGAGAATATTCCTCTTACGGTAAAGTGTTTCCCTCCCTTCCCCCAAATAGAAAATAAAAAAAATTATAAATAAATATTAAGGTTATTTACAACAAAAAACAAATGATTTATCAATAATAATCTCAATATTTATTTATAACTTTTTTAATTTTCTATTTGGGTGAGGGGAGGGAAACACTTTACTATAAGAGGAACATTCTATATGATGAACACTAGGTTGACTATACATTTTCTAATTAGACGGTGGAACACTTTTTTAATGAAAAGGGACACCAGCTTGAATGTATATGTATAGTGCATATACGAAGGAACACCTGCTTAACCAATGCCAACAAGAGCAACAAAACAGGAAAAGAAAAGAAGTGAAGCACTATGTAACAACGTCGCGATGCGCAAAACGTGATGTCTCGAGAAACTGGTATACATATATGCCAATGACACTTTCGCATAGATGAATAGAGCCTTGGAAAACCTTATGGGAATTATGGGAATGGGAACGTGGGAATGGGAACAAAAAAAAATTTTTAGGGAATGGGAAAAAGGGAATGGGAACAAAAGAAAATTTTTAGGGAATGGGAAAAAGGGAATGGGAACAAAAATTTTTTTTTAGGGAATGGGAATAGGGAATGGGAATCAGAAAAAGTCGTTCCCGCAGGACACTACTATGAAGTCATTGACCATTTTCAATTTATTTTCCATCTAGAATTTACGACACCGCAGTTTGAGAAACGCTGCGAAATTTTTCACAAAAACAATCGTTACACAGCGTTTGTTTTAGCAGATGTGAAACGCGTCAAACCGGTCAGCATTAACGCGTTTCGCAGCTATGGAAAAATGCGTTTTCAGAACGCGTTTTTTTCGCAGAAATTTACACGATGGGTGGGGAACAATATTAAATTTATTTCGAGATCGTCCTAGGATATCCTGCGATGTCTTTTATTGATTTGAGCAATGTCGTTCTCCAATTATTACTCCTCTGATTACTCTAGAGCGAGGAAAATGGCAAAAGACAATTACTGATTGATCTCATGTCTTTCATTTCATGTCAGATGACATGAATTTATGACAATGGATTTTCATGGGCTAATATCATATCACATCCTTGTATTTCAAGATAGATCATCAAAAACAAAGCTATGCGACACCCACACATACAATAAATTTTAACAGAGATTAATGAAACAAATATCCGCAATTCAGGTCATTTTTGTATATTTATTAGTGTTATTCATTTCAATCAAGCAGTATTAATTTTACTTCGAATCCAATTGAGATAGGCACTAGTACGAGTGTAAATACCCGGATGACTTGCGGAAGCACAACCCTCTCCGAAACTGACCACACCGGAAAGATACCATTGATTATTTGCATTGTACATTAATGGACCACCACTATCACCTTGACAACTATCCTTTCCGCCGATGTTTGGAATACCGGCACCGATCTGTCGTCGTACATCGAATACATTTCCATAAGCTTTTTGTGCTTGATTATTCATCACATTGACAGAGACCTGACGGAGTGAGTTGGCGCTGTTTCCACCTGATGATAGAAGACCCCAGCCAGCCACTGTGACGCGTTGAGATTCCTGAGGATCAGGTCCAGGTAAACAAATTGCATTGACATAGTCATTGAATTGTGCCGGTTGTGCAAGACGAATCAATGCAATATCGTGGGCTTCAGTTATTGAATTGTATTGTTCATGGATGAAGATGCGTGACACTCGGAGGTTTTGTGAGCGCGGTCCGTTGACATTAGTTCGTTGATGTAAACCAGCAATGACTCGAAAATTTGTTGAGTCTATGCAATGTGCAGCCGTAAGTACGTGACGATTATCAATCAGTGTACCACCACAGAAATGATCGCCTGATTGCAACGAAACAATCCATGGCCAAGAATGAGCAACGGCTTCGACACCACCAACAATTCGTTGAGATGATGGAGTAATGGCCTGACGACCACAGGTGTTAGCTGTCATCGGTTTAGTCGTAGCAACCACTGGTGGCATTGTCGGCGTTACAGGTTGTCCAATGCTGTTTGTGGGACAACAGTAGCGAACCTTGTAATCAGCGCACAGTTTCGTTTTAAAATTGACGACCTGTTGATTCAAACACAAGAAACCGTCTGTTTTGGTAAATCGAAAGACGTCACCGGTTTTTGCTGGCTCATCATCAGATAGTGTTCGAACCTAAAAGAAAACTTAGTATTATCATTACGAATTAAAATAAGAACCATGCTTGAACCATTCAATTGAAAATGATAGCCCTATCTACGTCCATCATATAATGTCTGAGAGTTAGATAGAATATTATTCTGTCCGTCTGCCACAGTCTGTAGAGCAGGCTGGCGCTAGGAAAGAGAAGGGAGCGATTGATCACTTTTCTTACTATATACTTCAACACTTATTTTCACTCGTGTTTGACAAAAAGAGAAGCTTCCATGTGTAGGACATTGAGCCTACTTCGATAGCAATCGGATCAGGACACATGAAACTTGGAAATAGTTGTTGAATATGCTTGGTTACTTCGAATTCACCTTGCGACAAATTCGGATCAGATGTATCAAACCACGTTGTCCATTCGTTGTTGTTCGTACAACTATTCTGGGTAAATGATGATGGATCGAACATGGCTTTACTCATAAGAATACTGAGTGAAGAGAGTAGCATAATTGTTGAAACAAACATTGTACTTTGTGCAAGTAAAAACTGCAATGCTTGTGATTTGAGAATCAATAACACCACGTGTGAAACTTCGAACTTTTATAAGAACCTCATTAAGCTTTTCAATAAAACAGATGCTTCCTTTTTTTTTTCGTAATTGTCATTGAAATATGATCCGATGATTAAAACTAAATATTTGACTTTTCTCTCGAGCCATGATATCAATCAGCAGATAAATATGTGCGCAAGATTCTATCAAAAGTAAATTGATGTTTAGAGTGCAAGTGCATTGTAAGCTCTGTGAAAAAGAGAGCCTGTTTTGATAATAACAATGGTCCATTAGATTTTAGTTTGAATTGGATAAGAAAAGACGAATTCAAGGCGATGTTCGTTTCCTGAATTTTTTTTAATTGTTATTCATATAGTACCTTACTGAAAGATCATCATGGCAATGATAATAAATAGATTTGTTTTGATCAAACAACTCTTCATCGCCTATTGTAAAATGGCTAAACACTTTGCTGAAATGAGAGTACCACTTTAATAAACAAATGAAACTGTGGTTGTAGGGTAAAGATACTCGTTTTTCCCACACCGAACAGATCCAAACTTGGAGTTAACTAAGTCTGTATTCGAGTTTTGTCAATTATATTGGGCCTCTTTGATGCACATGACCGAACGAACGATCAAGATTTTAACTATTTAATGGCTCTTCGTAGAAATATAGTCATTCTAATGCTGAATCGTAGTCGAAATACTATGTATAAGTAGGCTGACTTCAAGTCTTTTCTATAAAAATTGGATCTGATCCAAAATTAAAGTTCAATATGAATTAGGACACTGCTAGTCTGTCTACCGAATGGTCCAGTCTGATCGGTAAGGAAAACAATCTATCAGTTGCAAGTCTGGAACGAGGGACTGATGTCTTGTGAAAGTGGATATTGATTAGAGCTTCGGAATCTTTAGAATACGATAGTATTAAAATGTATTCGAATACTTAGTTGCATGGAACAAAGTTCATAAACGGTAATCAATGCAATCTCGATTCGCTTTAGGACTGTGGCCATGATTGTAAAGAAGTCATATACACCCGTTTACTACAACAAGAATACTGGGTGGTTTGTTTTGTCAAATAAACAAAGTTTACATCGAAACTAACATATCGTTTATTTGTCTCGTTCTATTCTTTTCTGCTAAGGGGGTAGGTATGGGTGCTTGCTAATTTGCACTGAGCAAACGAAAGAAAAAAAAATGAGAGATAATGAAAACAAAAGAATAAATAAAGTTATCAGCTTCACTTGTGAAGCTGGAAAGCCAACAGTAAGGTATGACGCACACACTATTTGACCGGCAAGGACATGCTAATAAATACCTACTCTATCGGCAATCTTATCCATCGGACCTCTACAGTCGTATTCGGGAGTTTTATTTCGATGGTCAACTGGAACAAAACAAAATTCCTCTGGCGCTTGATATAGCTTGTGGCAGTGGCCAAGCAACTGTGGATATCAGCAAGTAAATTTTTAATTTTGGATATACCACATGTGTCTAAATCATTGTGTCAATTATTAGGCTGTTGATTATCTGATTGCAGAACTTGATTTCTAATCAATAATAAGAGCACGGTTTTAATGCGATGATAATTTGATTATTCAGTATAAAAAGACAAATTCATGTAGTTTGAATTGATTAAAGCAGATTCATATAAAATAAATCTGCTCTTTTATATTAGATAATTGGACTAAAACCGAGCCGTTGTAAACGATAAGGAGTTAATTTTTCGGTTTCTTACACGAGATTTAGTTAAAATGATGCCATGTTACCTCCTACGGTCAATTTTTCAGAGCTTCCTAAAATTCAACCACTGAAAGGCAACTAGTATGAACACTTACTATAAGGATGCTAGGCAAATGTTAACTTTAATATATTAATATTTATAAAAAGTTTTTGAAATTCATAGTGTTTTTTTTAAACTGTTGCGACTAATTGAAGTCCTGGTCTTACAAATTCGTATTCAATAAGTTTTACTAATTTGGAAAGTAGAACATGACAAGATGACGAAACCAAGAAATAACTCACAAAAAACCGAGTAGAATGTCATACAGAATAACTCAATCCATCATTTTGATCCATATATCACTAGAAATAAGAGCCAGTGTTGTTACAACAAATTTTGAATAAAGACGATTTAGTTTTTAAGAAATATCTCAAGCAGTTTCAGATGAGAAATAAGATGTGGAAACAAAATTTTAACAATCTATAGTTTATAAAGTACTCAACAATCTGGCTTCAACGAGTGTTTTTATTTGCTGCTTCGTTACTTTTCTACTGCGATTTGGCATGAACTTCTTACATTTAAAAGAAAGCCATTTACGAGAAAGAGTGCAATATCCTTGATTTTTCTCATACATACTTTGATTGATCTAAGAGTAATTTTTTCTTTGACAATATCAACACAATTAAATTGTCTTTTCTTTGTTCAGGACATTTTCTCATTATGATTAATGATCCTCTGAGAGATTTTCACGTGGTTTAGTGCATCTATTTAATTGATAACAAAGTTTTTTCATAGAAAAAAGCATATAGAAAGGCCATGCGATTTAGTCGAAGTTACCACTTAGAGTGTTCATCTCAACCGTTCGAAAGGGCTCTGAAGAAAAGCCAGGAAACCTTTAGAAGAATTTTACTTCCTGAGGTCCTATAATCTCCTAACCATGCGAACAATTTTCTCTGTATAAAACTATTTTGAACTTATTGGCATGCACTTAATCTCATTTGTAGCACCAATGTATCGTATTTGCAGTCAGTTATAAGCCGCTTGAATAGAATAAACTATCTCTAACTATATGAAATTCCAGGAACATAAGTGATGGCACTTTAAGCTTGAAATGTCAATCTTTTGCGTTTAAGATTTTCAATGGGAAAAAGTAAACATCCTATAAATCTGACTAGTCAATTGAACTGATATTTTTGTCTGTAGGTAGACCATGATAAGACTAGGAGAAGTCTGTACCGATTCGTCACAATCTACTCTCTTCTCCAATTTATTACAGTCTTACTGAACTTCTTGCCTCTGAGACTGTATTAGTTAAAAACAACGAATTACAATATTTCTACCTGAAATTTTGATTGTAAAAACACTGAGCTTGCTTATCTTTCTTCGTGGCACATGACTGTTCTTGGATATTCAGTATCTAAAGATGGTTAGATCTTTTAGTGCCTAAATTTTCAGGGCCTTCTGATCTTCGTGAAATTCACCGACGAGCATAATTTTAAGTGGAAATTTCGTAATTCGATTTTTTCACAACTACGTTGTCACATATAATTTTTCAAAAACAGCACTATTCGGTAGATACAATATCAAACATTGATGTTTTGAAAGTTTAATATGTCGGCAACTTACTACTCCAGAAATGATGACGCTTCATAGATGAGCTAGTTATAGCAAGACCTTCATGTTGATAAAGCTTTAGATTAAAATTCGAAGACATAAAAACGAACACTTTGGAGATTATTCCAATCTACTGGTTCCCTACATATAGGCATAATATGAAGGGAAACAGAACGAATCACTCGAAAGTATTTTTCCGTGAAGCTTACAGATTGTTAAATATGATGCGAAAATGAAAGCTTCATATGGAGAAGTTCCATTATTAGTGCATAGTAGCCAAATGGTAGATATGAGCACTCTTATTCGTCTGCTCAAATTCAAACAAATAGATTCAGATAATCTCTCGTAGTTTTGTTAGAGCATTTTGTTGTTAAGACAGCCAACGTACTATCGTGTTCGCACTAATAATGGTAGTTTATAAAAAAAACTTATGACAATCATTTCGATACATCTGGTAACTCGTAGAAAAAAATAATGATTTTGTACACAGGTATTGTGATCGAGTGATTGGTATTGATGTAAGTGCCAATCAAATTGCACACGCGATACAGAAGGACAACGTGGAATATCGATGTCAGAAAGCAGAAGACTTAACTTTCCTCGAGGATAATTCCGTGGATTTGGTTACAATTGCTACGGGTCTGCATTGGTTGGATATCGATCAATTTGTCAGTGAAGTTCGACGTGTACTTAAGCCACATACAGGAGTTTTTGCTGTATGGACCTATGCGACATTGACACTGGATAATGCAAAAGCCGATGCTATATATCATGAATTGGAACTCGTTGAACTCTATCCTTATTGGAATCCGAGACGATGGCTGGTAGATGATTATTATCGATCACTACTGCCACAATTACCATTTTCATCAACGCGTCAAGAATTTACGTTCAATGAATTCCATGAAACAACTCTCAAATATTTTCTGGGATTATTCGAAACGCTTTCAGCTTCGCAAACCTATCGTGAACAGAATGGTGAAGAAGCATTTCAAACTCTTTTAAATTCGTTTGGCAACAAACTTCGGCAATGTTATCTGAATTCGATAGATCCAACCGAGATTGAAGTACTACCCGACTATGAGGACATAAAAATCAAAATTTCATCGTCAATGCGGCTTTATTTGATGCGAAACAATGAAAATTGATCTGTGATCAATTAAACAAGAAATAAATCATATTCAACTTTGATAATAAACACTGACGATGCTAAACGCTTGTCGAAAATAGCACTTGCATTCGAAAGAACTTCCCACATTGTTATTCATGTTCTTATCGAGCACACAAAATGCGAGAGACAGAGAGAGAAGATGGAGTGACGAATAAAAGGAAAAAGCTCGAATCAGTCAATCGGCTTTCATCAAATCCGATTCGATACTGCCTTTCAGATAAAGAGTTGGAGCGTTGTTCATTGCATTCGTTACGGATTGTACATGGTCCGGATCCACTTTGCATAGAAGCATTTTGTGAATTTTTCGAAATAACTCATTGGCAAACGTCAGACATAAATGATGATTCTCTATTCATGCATCTCGCCCTTCTCGAAGTCGCCTAGAAACCTTGAAAGATCACAACGAAAGTAGAGACCTTTACCAAACGGCTCATACACACAAACAAAATAAACCAATCCTAGATAATGAGCCATTTTGATTCGATTTCATTGCCTTTGCAGTAAAGCTAGCCATGACAATGATCTTCAGACAATCTTCAAGCTGCGAACAAAAAACTGAAGATTCAATTTTCTGATTGGTATTCCGTAATACACTCAATGTATTTTGACATCAAGAAACATTGACACGATGGATGTGGGTGTGAGCGGATTAATATGTGAGTCTTTCTTTAGATGTGCCGAACCACAAACCCACATATACACTCAAATCCTTAGTACGTGTGTTATAAATATGAGGCGAGGATGCGGGTTCAGATTTGGCTTTTCTTTTTAATCACACTAGTACACCCAGACCCATATCCCATCCGTATCACATATACTTTAATGTAATTAAGGTTGTGCTTAGGGTGATGACCATAAATGTAGATATAAAAGCATAAATATTTACTTTGTGCATCATAAATGGTGTGTTTGAAACCATAAATCTAGAGGAAAAGTATAGGTGTAGAAAAATTTTCAAAAAAAAACTTGTACATACCCTAGGATACGGTGGTGTGGATTCTATACTAAAAATTTTGATTTTCTCAACATTTTTGCATATTGATTATTTGCTGTGCATTTTACTTCGAAATATCGTCGTTTATGATTACCGAACTCTACACTCATCCGTAAGACTCTTTTAACTTATGGTTTCCAGTAATAAATAGATAGCAGTTGTTAGCTTCATATGTATAGAACGAAAGAGACAAGCAGTGTCACTGATGTTATGTGACAGAACGATGAAAAAGATGACCTTCATGAGACTCGAACCCATACCTTCTGCTATCCGGGCAGATGTCCTAAGCCAATTAGACTACAAGGCGCATCTTAATCATCGTTTAGCGTCCAAGTGAATCATCATGGACGCTAACAGCAGTATAACCATTAGTTGCTTAATTTTGTCTAATTTTATTGTTGAGGCGATAAATATACAGTTTTTGAGTTATACATGTAGAAGGAATATCAAATATTATGAATTTTTTGTGGTTGAACATCTCCCGTTTTTATAGGTTTTAAAAGATGTGCATTCAATAAATCGATCTAAGTCAACCAACAACAAGATTGAAGAGAGTACTATAAGGTTGACTCCCTGTCGAAACGACTGAATTCAAACTGAAAAATGCATCATTTTTTTCGCGATGTTTGATGTTTTCGTGAGCTTCTTTTAATATGTAATTTTAGCATTATTCATAGGCTGGCTCGTTTAAAACTGTTAGACATTTACTTCTGATGATTAAGTATTTTTTAGTGATTCGAATTCAACCGTATTGTGTTAATTTGGCATTTTCTTTCAATATGAGTCATTTTTTAATACGCATTATGAGACATTTTATTTACGCTGGGAAAAAGCCAACATGGCAAAGAGATGGAATAAATCAAAAGAAAATGCTTGCTTCTTCCTTTCTTTTTCTTCTTCATTGTTGTTTTCTTTCCTCTTGAAGATTAATATTTTTAAAAAGAACGTGGCAGCAAAAAATGTTACAACAGCAACAACAGAAACATGTTATGCTATCTTATGAGTGGCAAGTACAAAAGTTAGTCTTATCGATTTATGATTATCTAGTTGAAAAACAAGTACCAGTATGGATGGATATTAAAGCTGGTATACCTTCAGATAATTTATACGAAGGGTACGAACATATACTTGAATGATATTATTCAATTTTATGCAATTTTGTTTAGTATTGCTAAGGCAGTTGAAAATTCTTCTTGTTTCGTATGTTTTATGACACCGGCCTATCAAGAATCGGATTTTTGTAAACAAGAACTTCAGTATGCTAAACAATGTAACATACCAATCATACCATTAAAGTTAGAAGAGAATTGGAGTCCAACAAGTTGGTTAGGTAATGGACTTTGAACAAACAGCGAAAACGTTGATTCTTTTGACTGTTTTTCAGGTTTCATTACTGCCGGTTTACTGTGGCTTGATTTTTATCATATAAAAATTCTCGAAAAAAAGGCACTTCAATTATACAATCGCATCTGTAAAACAGTTGGTAACCAAGTTCAATTACAAAAGTCACACAAATCAATAGAAATAGAAAAAGTGTTTCGCTTACAGTCATCATCCACACCACGCACCTATTCTTCTTGCACACAAAATGAAAAAGGTATATATGAGTACTAGAATGTATTATATCACTGTCTACCAATGCTCTGTTTCTCTACTTATAGCGAAATGCAATACATTCGAGCGAACTGATCTTGACTTCAGAGATCCTGTGCAGGAACTTGCCGAACGACTTTTGCCTCGAACATTCGATACATATAAAATGACAACCAATCGAAACAAGACATCTGTTAGTTGGCGAATGTCTGCAAGTTCTACATCATCCCTCGCAAATCTCGATGCTTTTTATGATGCACGCCAAAACCAAAGTGAGAAAATGCCTGCACGCCATCATCATAATAGCCGTAGTCGGCGAGGATCGACAAAAACAAAAATATCATCCACTATTTATAGTCGGAGCCCAACAAATGAATCGCCAAATTATGATGACGAAGAACACGACACGGATGATGCTAAATTTCGTTAGTAATTTGTTGAATCTCTTTGAATATTGTTGCGGAAAAATGTCAGCAATGTGCTAATCTTCATAAAAGTTAAATAAATATGTTGATTATGTTTATTTTTTAAGATTTTTAAGAGAATGGATGTTGATATGAACATTGAGTAGTGCATGTTTATCTTCTGTTCATTCTCTAGTGGCATAGCAAGAGGACGCTTAATGGAGAGACAATTAGCCCTGATATGAACTATTTGACAAACGAAAAGATTTGAGCTTTCAGTCAACATTATTTTGAAGAGTCAAATTTGATAACAAGTATGGGTGGATATGGATCAAAAGAAGATCCACAGTCCTACAAACACCCACAACCTCCTTCTTTTCTGTATACTCTTTTACTTAAATCAATAATTATAGAACAAAAAAACGATATATTAGCCATAACAAGAATACAAATGAATAAAGTTCATCAAGCAATAATAAGATAATATTCGATATGAAAGAAAGAGAAAATAGACGTTCATTTGACAATGTTTGTTAAGAGTATAAGTGTGCGGGTGGATGAATATTTTTTTTATTTAGAAAACGCGATAAAAATGTTTCCTCAAACTCGAATCCACAGACATTAAATGTAATAAAATAGTCAACATTTTTATCATTGAATTTCAAATCAGTCTATTGCATTAAATTAATATTTTTGGGTTTGGTTTTATTCATTTCTTCAGTTATTTATTTTTCTTTACAAGAATCCTGTCTTGAAATTTTCAAAACAAAGTTAATTAACTTTTCTTGTTGATCTTGACATTCGAATATGAATGATGAACTACCATATCCCAAATAATTCAAAAATATCATTTTTCTATTGGAAATAATTTCAACAAATTTATCATCAAAACCTGATGCCGAATCTGATACTCCTAAATATAATGTTAAAGTTTCTAAACCAGTTTGTTTTGTTACCATGGTTTGTGTTACATATTTTATTTCAGTTCTTTTATCATCATAAAATACTTTGATGAATTTTGTGTCTTCGACATTTGATAAATAGCCAATGATGAATGTTCTATCGGAAGAATAGCATAATATAAATGTTAGATAACTTGACAATTCATCAAAATTCTTATTCTTCAAGGTACTTGCTTTTAATTCAACCATTAATTGATAATAAAACGGGCAACTAGAATAATCACTTCGTAGCAAATCAGTAGTAGAATACCAAGAATATCGGAAACTAAATTCGGAAATAGATTTCTAAAAATTTTAATACAATATGAGCCTGTATCATAAAGACAGTGAAAATTTCGTTCCTTTAAGAGCCATTGAAATTTTTGTGATCAAGAAATAATTCTTCTATTTGATGATTCATTAAAAATGAGATTTCATTAACAAACTCGCATGGACAATTCCGTTTTGGAGACATGGGTGATGCTTGTACTAGAGGGTGTGGGTGTGGGTGTTAGTGCGAATATTCTTTCCATCCACACCCACACCCTTATGTTGGTTGATGTCATTCAGTTGATCATTTTCTATCTTGCTCATGGCTAGTTTATGCACTTATAATGGTTGTAAATATACTCGATGATGATCTCTAGCAAAGATGGAAACATGTCATTTGGTTGACTTAAATCATTTTCACTTCTATAAACAGACCCTAAGCGAAAGAATAGGCCTAAATATTTAGCAAATGAGTTTTTCACGCCGACGAAACTCAGCGAACATTTTATTCGTCGCCAATACTATCAAGTTATTATTCATAGTGACATTTACGATCGTATATGTTAAGATAAATTAATAACGATTGCTGTCAACTGGATTTAGTATCAGCAATTTTACGAGCACCAATAAACATGTTGTGAATCATCGTGGGCTGTAGAATACAGAAGGTAGTTCAAGATTCTTTGCCATATAACTACATATGAATGCAAGAGCTCTCTTATCGAAAGATTTTATTGCGGATTGTTTATGATTGTAATTTCGTATATGCAGTCATATAGATTATAATCTGGGGACGCAGGTGAGCATTATATATAGCGCCACTCTACCAGCAGAGATAGAAACTGATTTTTCAACATCGTTGCTCGATTCTCTATCTAACGAGTTTTATCGCTCACATCGATGTGATATAAAAAACGTGAAGAGTATGCCAATGCCTAATAGGTGACTCTGTTCATGTTGAGTGTCATCCTGTTTTCAACCAGAAAAAAAACATGTTCTGCGAAAAAAATGTTCAAAGCTCAAGATATAACAATGACAATTCAAATCAATGAAGCAGGGCTGTGTTCAAAGTAAAACGATTCTATGATTGACGAATGAAATCCGAAACGCGAGGTTCCTTGAATTTAGTGGACAAAAATATTAAAAAGAGAAGAGAAATTTGATCAGAGTTGTATGTTTGCTGGAAGGCTAGACAGACGCGGGTGAATAAAAACTTGACACTCGACCATGCACTCCATTTGTAGTTTAAGATGCCTATTAGAATAATGTGACTGATTATCATAAATCAGTTATGCATAGAATACTGCAGTTTATCGAGACAACCTCTATCAGAAATAGAAGTCTGTAACTTAACTCGCGCCCACCACCTAGCCTGTAGTTTTACCGGGTAATGAGTTCCAGAATCTTGGTTTTCTTAAGAGGGCTCCCCTCAGAAACGAACTTTGTTATTTTTCATCCGATTTCAATCAAAATTTCAGAGAATGTTAGTCTTGACTAGAATAGCTTATGGTTGAAATATCTTCCCCAAATCTCAAGAAAATGCACAAGTTCTAGGCAATTCATTACCCTTTACGCGGGGAAGGATTTCGCAATAAGGATACAAGCTAACAAGCTCGGGCGGTTTTTAACTGGTAGAGTACCCTTAGGGCCAGATCCTCACAGAGCCCGGATTTTGAATTTCCCTTTGTTTGAGTTTTAAAAATACTTTTTCGAAAAATGTTCAAATTCAAAGTGCTAATAAATATGAAATATCTGAGTTTTTTATTTCAGCAAATGAGAAATTCAAAAATCGGAGCCTGTGAGGATCTAGCTCTGACTGTCCTCTATTCAACAAAAAAAAATTATCCCTTCTCTATTGAGTCAGTATTAAGAAATCCTTCCCCGCGTAAACGGTAAATTCGAAAAAATTGATTTTGAGAAAAACGAAAAATAAGTATTAGAAGTCGACTTTTCCGAAAATCACCTGATTTATATATTAATGTTCAAGACAGGCTATACATGTGTGATCTTAATATTAAGTGTTGATAGTCTCTTAGTGATTAGTATTTTAAAAAAACTTTACGAAATGATGATGCAAAGAGAAAGCAGCCTAAAAAGTCTAAAAACCTTGAAAAAACATCATGAAAATTTCTCGAAAAATATGATAGTAGGAGCAAAGTTTTAGACGATAAGTTCGTCAAAGTCAATTCATTTTTCGATAAAACATAGATATTCTGAAAGAGGAGACTTCAGTGCATCTTCCTATGATAAAACTTCAATTTCGACTCATCTCCGAAAAATTGGATTTTCTGAGGGGGAGGGGGGGGCTTAAACGAAAATATATTAAAGCAAGCAACAAAATCAAGTGTGTCAGAAAATGACAGTGATAAAATACCTCTTAATCAAACAATATAATTTGCAATGGGTTTTACATTGTATAGGCAATATGTACTAGGAGATGGTTCATTTGGACATAGTGGTAAGTTGCCTTAGACAGCAAGATTCGACAATGAAACATATTGGTTCAAGTGCTGCATAAGGGAAAAGATTTCTTTTTACTAGAGTATATGACCCAGAATCAGAAATTAGTGAAACTAGGATATTCCAAAACAATAGAATAAGGGCTTTCAAGCACTGGTTCCCAAAAGCATCCAAAATGCACGCTCCATGCTTTTTTCCGTAATGTGGATGCGTCTATGGTATTTATTCAAGTTTAGTTCACACAGCTTTTAAAAATACACTAAGATAAATGTCTACTTTGGCTGTTCATTTATCTTTATTAGATTGCTGAAATATATGATGAACTTTTATTTTGCAGGTACTGGTGGTGGTATAGCATTTGCGTCCCCTGAAAAGAAATCTTTCATTTGCATATGTTTTAAATCAACTTGATGTTTTATCAACATCTCCGGTGCCTATTGATCGTCAAGTACAACGAATTTTAGATGGAATCAGTTTAATGCTGAATAAAACTCTATTAAATGGGAAAAAATAGAATTGAACAATGAAAAAAGGACGTAAAATTTTTCAAAACACTCATGAAAACTGAAAGAAGAACGATAAAAACAAATAAATAACGTGTCATTTATATATAATTTGAAAGTTTATCAAGTTTTTGTTCAATTATCAAGTTTTGTTTATTCCTTTTCCACTTGTAAATTGCTTATTTATTTATCATGCAGACATTTCAACATCTGGTGATGTATTGATCAGTGGCTTATAATAAATACAATAGGATGTGGTGTGGGTGTCTGAGTGTGAGTGTGGCCGTGGCTGTCGTAGCTTCTCAAAAGAGATAATTTTTAAATAAACGTTCAGCTATATAAATACTTGTATAGCTATTTAAACTTTTCATAGCTATTTAACTACTTGCATAGCTATTAAAGTTTTTCATAGCCATTTAAATACTTGCATAGCTATTTAAGTATTTCCACAACTCTCTAAATCTTGAATAGCCATTTTAATCTTTCATAGTTATGTATAGCGGTCTCAACAAGACTCATTTAACCGATGACTAATGATCCCAAATATTGATTTTGAAAACTTTCTCGAGCATAATTAGTCATTAAAGTTTATGTAACACTAGTTCTCGATCGATGAACAATACTTATATTTATACAAAAAGAGTAGGGTGGGTAGCCGGGTGTGGGTGTGTGGTGTGGCTGTAACATTGATCAACCATCCACGCACTCAAACTCCTACTCATTCGACACCCAAGCCCTTTTCACCCATCATTTCACACCGCCATCCTTGCTCAAAAAGATAAATACCGTTGAAAAAATCGTTCATCGTCAGTTTAACCGCAATACCAATCTATTCACTTTTACTGCCAATCACCAAATACTGTTTCGACTTCAACAGCTATTCGTGCTGATATTTACGAGTATCCAAAGAACTGTTTAAATGGCAATAGAAGGTTTAAATAGCTATGGAGCGCAAAAATACTCACGCAACTGTTTGAGTAGCTATGCAAGTGCTTAAATAGCTATAGATGCTTTAAATAGCAGCAACTTTTTCAAAGTCATTTATATTAGACAAAAATTATATCTCTTTTGAGAGTGAGCCGGTACTGAAGCTTGGACTACATTTGGGTCTCGATCATTGATGAAAAACATAGTCATGAGCACAAAACGTTTCGTTAAGTAATGTCGAAATCCAATATCTTCTCTTATATGTAGAAAGAACGTTAGAAGCTTGGCGCTACCAGGATCAATGGTATTGAACAGTATACTACTGGTTGTGAAGCCTTAATATTTTATCTAGCTTTTATGACAATCAAAAAAAAAACAAATCAAGCCTTGTTAAAGTGCACATTATTAGTAACATTTATTTCACTCTCTCTCCTTCGACTAAGTTGCTCAAGCAACGAACGAGAGAAAAAGCAGAACAACGCTAATATAAGTATGTAAAAAAAATATCCAAATAATATATGATCACGTTTTTTTTTATGTGCATGGACGAATGCACACAAGCCAAACATATTTTTTCTTTGTGTATAAGTAACATAATGCTTTCATTTTTCTTTTGCATAGAAAAAATTCGATTCATTATACTATTATCCTGCTTGTCAACATAGAAGATTTCAAACGAATACAGTGAGCAAACGTAAGTCTTTCAAAATATCATTCTCTTAAGAAGAGCTTAGTTATTATCACTATCCAGCAGATTTTTCTATTTTTAAGAGCACATCCTCTTGGTCAACTCCCAAAATTCACTTTGATCGATTTTGATGTTTTTTGTCTCAAAATATATTTAAGACTCTTCTGTCCAATGACATATGAACAAAAAATCCTTATGTTTATTTAAATCCTTAAAAAACCTGATCTTTGATACTTCCTATACAAAAAACCAGATTCAGCAGCTTTGTCGTGTTGTCAATGATCTATACTATAGTTATTTCATTATCAAAATGTGTTATGTGGGTCAGCGATGCATTATACTAGCCGCTTTTCAACTACATTAATTCATAGCTATGCATAAAAAAAATGAAAAACATGAAATTTTGAAAAAATGGCATTTTCCGTTATTTCGTGTTTTTCTCAAAATCAATCATTCTAGAGAAAAACTGAAGTGTTCTTCCTTTTTCTCTCAGACGCTTCCACTGATTGAGCTAAAATATTTTTGTGACAACTAGAACCAAATGGTAGTGTATATGTTTTCTGTCTTCGTGAAATAATGTTCTGATGGGATTCGTTAGACCTTTCAAATCTTGCCCCAGGGAGAAAAAACACGGTTTTTGATAAGACTTTCAGTATTTCAGTTCTCCTAAGCGATAAAAATAATATTTCTCAAAGAAAAGAACCCATACACTGCAGTTTAATCCGAGTTGCCAAAAACAAT
The DNA here is from genome assembly GCA_905250075.1 of Rotaria sp. Silwood1. NCBI lineage: Eukaryota > Metazoa > Rotifera > Eurotatoria > Philodinida > Philodinidae > Rotaria > Rotaria sp. Silwood1. The sequence goes on from CAJNOP010000308.1 coordinate 62,047, forward strand.
TCAGCCATAATTAATGAGTTTTGGCGATTTTCAAGGGTGAAAACTCCAGATAATTTGTCGCACCTGTGCTTTTTATATTTCATAGAAGAAAGCATCTGGCAATTCTGACCCCATGCCAACTTTTACTCTACAAGTCGAGATCTATCTAGTCAGAAAATTTCATAACTTTTGGTCTAGCCGTTCTTGAGAAATTCGCAAAAAGAGAGCGCCCTTGATTAATATTAGTGAGCTTGTGTTGGATTGTTTTCATCTCATAGTAATTATTTTCCTCTCAACAAAAAGCTGGAGAAGTTCTGTATGAAATGAACAAGAGATATGTAACAAGAATTGTCATACGTTTTGCCAGTTCCACAGTAGAAAAAACTCTTCGTCATTGTATAGTTTTACCAATTGAAAAGGTTTGATCTCACTGAAAATTAGATATGATGTTGTACAGAAAATAAATGCTTCAGAAAATTTTTATAGAAGGAATTTTCTTCAAGTAGGTTTTTAGTGATGAGTGTGCTTAGAATGATGCCCTCAGAGTGAATAGTTTTAAATGCACAATAACTATTTTTTTCTGATGTTGACAGAATTTCAGTCCAAGTTTTGAAAAAATCGTATTCTACCTAGAATTTCTCTGTAATCAGGGCGTGAGTGTGGGTGTGGAAGGCAGCGCGGGTGCTGTTTTCGAATCGAATTTCAAAACTCCATCCATATCTACAACCACATCCATACTCACACATATTCACGTCTGGGTTGAAATGTGAGAGGAAGGAGCTAGCAAGAAGAGATGCAAGTGAGAAGAGCTGGTACGAAGAGATGTGAGGAATAGGAATAAGAGGAGAGAGAAAAAGAAATGAACATATATAAAACGATAGTCAGAATGATCGTAAAATACCTGAGTAGCTGATGAAGTGTCTACAAAACCAACAAATGCAACTGATAAAGCTTACAGTTGGTAGAAATATTCATCAATGGGCAATATGTTAGACTGTTCTCATGGAGTGAAAGCACAAACTTACTGTTACCTTTGTTTTTGTACATCGGTATCGAACACTTATTCAGAATTACTTGCTTAATGTTTTCTAAACACAGCAGAAAAGACATCTGAAATGCACTGTTTTACAGTTTCACAACTAAGATATTCCTCATAAATGACAAAAAGTGCACAAATCTCTTAAACTGCTAAAAAAATAAGCTATTCCTTCCGACGCTTCCCTATTCTAGCAGAACAAAATGGTGCAAAAAAAAAAGAAACCAGAATTAGACATCAGAAGTAAACGCATTCTATTGTGCATATATCCTGAAAAACCACTTTCTCTCTCAAATAAATCATCAAAATACTAAACTACACATCATGTCTTAAGTTCTATTGAGGATTTATAGTTCTTTTGAAAGTCTTAAAGTATCTATCTAACACACTAGTAGAAGGGGTTGGGGGGGGGGGGGGCAGCACGGGTTTTTGATGAAAGTGCAGATTATTACTCAGTAAAAGGCTTAAAATTGTCACCAATCGATATAATTTGGAATTCAACGATCAAAACAAACAACATGAGGACTAGAAAGCAATTCCGTTATCCTCAATAAATAGATGAGAATGTGATAAAACTAGCTATTCCGCAACTAACGGAATCACTCAGACAGGTAGTGTAGGTTTTTAGACGAGCTTCGGGAAGGAATACAAATTGGCTGAACTTTGAAACTCACTTGTTTGCGGCAAACATCCTTCCTGGTCAACATGCTTATCCCGTAATCACCAATACTCGATACGGAATCAAACACTGTGTCAAGCAACATCGCTTAGAAAGATCCAACAGATAGTAACAAATGTTAATCACGATTAATAGCAGAATCCAAAGAGAACGCAATTTTTCCCTCAGAATCCTTTTTTTTCTATAATACGATTTCTTTCGAAAATACCACTATTCCAGAAGCAACCGAATGCTCTATCCAACATAAACACTTCGAATCACAGCATAACTTTTGGAGTGAATGTCCCAAAGAATTACGGATCCGGTTCTCCTTCGAATCACTATTTGGGCAACAAAAGTCCACTATGATAAACGAACCTTGGTGAAAATATCACCACTAAATAACGAATAGAATTCTCTATTCACTATGATCAATTGAAGTGTTAGCAAACATTTTGCTGTAGGTCCAATGTTGGATTACTGCTCGAACGAATAGATTATTGTTTCTTGGGCTAGTAACCTGATTCTTTTTTGTCAAGTGATCCTCTCTACCCATAGCACCCATCCATACAGCATTAAATTTTCCATCTATCGCAGTAAATTGGGAAGTCAGCACAGGTGTTATTCCGAATGTCAGCAAGTATTATAAGCAGAAAGTTCAAAAGAACGCGGTTTGGAGCGATCACCAATATTTTTCACTAGTTACTCCCTTCCAATATAGCACCAGTCGCAGCAGAATATGGTTCTGCACTGACGAATATCAGCAAGAAAAACTCGAATAGGCTGCTAACTTTCCTTGTGTTATATGATCAATGAAAATCTCACTGGTACTTCTTCGATACCGTGCAGAAAGAATCAAACTTAAGTAAATATTTCACAATCCACAGTGCTACAGTCCAAAACCAAATAATCAGTAGGCAGCTCATTCTGGTAAAACGACAGATGGAAAATAACTTTTTTCTCACAAAAGGTTTCGTCCTAAAAAAAACCAGATTATACCAATCAGTGAAGTGGGTCGATCTCTATTTCTCACCGGAATAGGACATATGAACCAAGTTCGTTGGTGAATCCGACGTGGAATACTTTTGAGGATGATTTGCTCCGATGAAACAAAAATATCAAAAAGTTGGGTTGTTTTTAGGTGCCCTGATTGAGCTATGTGAAAACTGATTATACCAATCGATATAGCTCGTGGAGTTGAACTTGAAACAAGAATAGAACATTTGAAACAAATTGCTGAGCGAGCTCGAAGTGGAAGTTCTTTTGATGATAACTAGTCCCATGGGGAAAAACTCAGAAAATCAGTTTCTTGGGCGATTTTTTTGAGCTATAGGAAATCTGTTTGTATCAGTCGATTGAGCTTGTGGAATTCTACTTGAAACGAGAATAGGACATTTGGAGTAAGTTAGTGGGCGAATCCGAGGTGGAAATAATTAGATCTGGTGATAACTTCACCCATGTACAAGAAGATATGATATTTAATGAATTTTTGAAAATTTACTTGAACAGTTTTTGTTGATTTGATTGTTTTTGGATAGAAAAATATACATATATTTCAGATTACTATCAATGATGTTCACAATAATAACAAGAATAAGATTCATTTATTGGTTATCTTGTTTTCTACTACTTTTTATCCTCGCAATTCTTCTTAATTTTATCCGATTAAATTCTCCGAAAATACAAAATATAACGCCACGAATTCTAAATGCATGGAATTTTGAGAAGAGTGGAACTAATGAACAACACAACCTAACTGCTAATAATGGCAAAAACAATTGGATAACTACGACGTCAGAAAAACCTTTACTATCAGAAATCAATAAACATGCATTGAGTTTTATAAATTCAAGATTTATTCATCAAAATGAAACACTAGAAACAACTATTCAATGTGTTGGTTCATTATATAATCAATCTTGTTTGTATCATAATTTGTATTATGTTAATAATGAATTTATGATTTTAACAGTAAAAGGAAGATATTTGCCTACATATTCTGTACGAGCAGACGCTATAGCAACGTGGCACATAACACCTAACAAGCGTGTTTTTGATTCATATTCTGATCTTGAAAAATTTGTTCGTACTATTATTGATCCAAGGATAATTCCATCTGTTACTCTTTATTTTAGTCAACCTTGGCATTTTAGTATTGGTCATGCACTTTTTGATGGACTTTATCCGGCATATGTTGCACTTATTCGTTTTCCTCCAAGACATCTTTATTCTTTTCGCATTCTTGCTGGATTAGAAGACTGTAATGATTGTTGGAGCGAAGATATTTATAGTCGTTTTGGTGGTCTTGGAATTCTTAAACAAAGCGTTTTAGATAAAATGTCAAAAGAAAATTGGTTTATGTTTGAAGAACTGGTTATGGGTAGTGGCACAATGTGTGCACGTTGTACACAACCTAATTTACAATTACCTGGAGGTGTTGAATTAGATGCTTCAAGACTTTTTCGTGATAGAATGTATCAACAACATGGTGTTATTCGTCCAGTTGTTCGACGAAAATCTTCATCTGAAAGGCGAACTTCTCATGATCTTCTTTTAGCATATATTATTGACAATAAACGTTATACCAATGATGATCGAAAAGAAATCACTGATGCTATAAATGAAATAAATAATTATACTAATTCTTATTTGAATAAAACTACAAGTAACACAACTAAATTACAATGGCCATTAGTTCATATCTCTTATCTTTTCTACGATAAAGTTAGAGGTCAAAACCGTAATTCCACTCAAATAAATCCAACTCCAATGGATTCTCGATCTCCAATATATGAATTAATTGAAAATAATTTCATAGCTCAATTAAAAATTTTACGTCAAATGGATATCCACATTTCTGGACCAGGTACTGGACAAATGTATCAAACATTTTTACCAGATGGATCTGTGCATATTAATCTTGGAGGTATATTACAAGTGGAATTAAAAAATACAAGCAAAGGGTATGCTTCATATCTCGATCAATATATGACAAGTGGTACACCTTATATCAAAGGTCTTTATTATCCAATAAATGAACGACCGAAAGGTATTAAAAAAGATGAAATTATTAAATTAATTCGACAAGCTTCACAACTTATTTTACAAGGTTTTTCATTACCAGTCAATCCTCATGATAATCTTGCACGTGATGGACAATTATTTGTTGAAATGTGTGAAAAAGATAAAGAATTCTGTTCTTTAGTTACAACAAGAACGGCGGATAAAGCATTTGATTGTTTCCATATGTGGATAGAAGACTTTGTGCACGAATATCGTCAATGGCAATTAGGAGGTTTTGTTGAAAATGGTAACAACATTAGTTGTCCTTTTAATCATTCATTATTAAATCAATTAAGAAAAAAGTATGGAATTAAACACAACCACTGATCAGTGATAAAAAAAACTGTCAAACAAAACTGCGTGCATTACTTGAAATAAAATTATTTTTTTTTATTATATCAGTGTCAGTAGAACAATTCAAATAAAATGTTAAAAAAATTCAAGCATCTGTTGTTGACCATATTATAGAAATGAAGAAAATCTCAGAAAAATTTATCGCTGCTGTCACAAACTAGCTACGATTAGTTCCATATACACGAAAGTGAAAGTGTAACATATTGAATATGATAACCTTCTGGAAAACGACAGGAAAAAATTTACTGTCCTACAAGCTGTGAATTATATCTAGTAAAGCCAAAACGGTCTTTGACATATTAGTATGTATTGCAATTATGAATATATATTTAAAAAAGGATTGAGTTTTGAACATTCTGCAATGGTTTGAAATGTAAAATGTAGTAACATGAAGTAAATTTGATTTATATACGATTTTGTGTGAAAAAGAAATTATTGATACCATGTTTTGGAAACTTTTCAGTTCCAATCAGAATAAATATTGACCGATTACACTCGATACTTTCATCATCGTTATTTCTTTTATGCGGCTGATTCGGTATTTTCTTCTAATTAAAACTCTATCATACACTTCACTGAGTATGCTTGCATGAATTCTTAAAACTTCGGAGGAGCTGATATGTGTATATGCCTACTTGTCTTCAAAGGTTTACTTGAGTATATTGAATAACTATTTTACGAATATTCAAAGAATAGTTCATATATAGAAATTAATAAAGCACATGAGAGAGTTTTTTTGTAATTTGCATATACTATTGGATTTAACTAATGGCATTAGAAGGAAAATCATCATATAAACGATCTGATTTTAGAGTATTTATTTTAGAATAATGCAACAACGGCGAAATAACACAAGAATAAAATAATAATGATCGGTATATATGAACATTGATTAAGAAGTGCTGTTTGAAGAAAAGCGTACGTGCCAAGAGAAAATGCTTTCAATTATTTTGCGTCATTGACTACTTATTATATAGTTGTTCTTTCATTTTTCATATGAATGACCGAATGATTATTTGTGCTATATATGTAAGTATATCTACCATGTAATAGGTGCATGCATACAATTCTGTTTGTATGTACGTAAGAACTTACTTTCATAATCATCCGTAGATGCACTGTTGTTTTACAGAAAAATTTGAAGATAGATTAAATACCTAGAAATCTGGACAGTGTAATATATTACTGTAAACAATTATGAAATGTTGAATTAGAGAAGTATCGTGTGATAATGAAGCAATAATGTAGTAAGAGTTTGTAGGCATGCAAGTGTGTCTCATTTTCATCCACAGCCACATTTGTTTGATATCCACAATAGATTTGAAATGGCCGATGGTACGGATATGATGTAAAGATCTTACACAATGTTTTAAGATTTCATCTTTCATAGTATATCGAATTCATTCGATTTCAAACGCAACACGTTGACCGCTCTATAAAATAAAGCAGAAGACAATGGCTGAATTCAATTTAAAAAAATCTGATCCCGAAAAATTTCGGTTGTCAAAATTAGCACACTGATGAAAGACTTCATTTTTTTTCTGTTTAAATTGAATGTCATTAGATCATGCACATTGCGGCATTATTCACTGCGTATTATACATTGGTGAAGACGTCGAGGGCAGAATTACTGGGTGGAGGGAGTGTTCTTTCACTGAGAAGCCTAGCAGAACCACTTTGAACATTTACCTGTTCAATTCTCAACTCTGACAATAATCTATACCTCATATTTTCTATTCTCTTATTGTGACTTACATGTCATCAGATGTGTTTTTTCAAAATCATTTACCTATTCTTAGACTTTATTTGGTCGTTGCTCCCTGCGAATGATTTAACATAACGATCAATAAATCAAATGTTTTCCTGCAACGCTATCTTGTTCAGCGTTCTCTACGAAAAAATTCCTGCTTGCTCGGATAAGCATCTCTTCTTCATCCATTTAAAAAGATAGTGATGATATATCCATGCCGAAATATGGATATTTGACCAATGTAACAAGCTAAATAATAAATAGAATGCTACTGAATGTTTCGGCTTTCTTTCAATTCTTACTAGTTGATGAGAAAGTCTCACAAGCTTTAACGAGACCAATAAGTTGTTAGTATGATTCGATATTATCCTTATCAAGTTGAGCATCATAATAAAATTTACCAGCATGACCTAGATTGGTAAACTTAGACGAGCAATCACAATGAAAAAGTAGCCAACAGAATGCGCCAAGATTGTGCAATATCAATAAGTCGTGCTCGACTGATGTTTTATTGACGAGTCGATAAAGAAAACTCTTAGAAGTATTGACCAACACGATACGCTTATCGGACTTTTGGTTCCGATGTCCAGTCGCTGAAGAATTTGGCGAGCTTTTGATGTGTATAGGAACATTCTGAACGAAGAGCAGTATTGTCAAACGAAATGTTGATACGCCGTTTGATTGGCATTCGAGAAGAAAAGTCGTATTTATTAATTCGAACATTTTTCTCGAAATCGATTAAACAACGATCGAGTTGCCCTTGATTCTGATTTTCATTTATTTTCTTCCTCTGGCCATTTTAGGTTGGGCTTTAAGCTCGTTCAGTAGTAGTTTCCAACGGTTTCGATGTTTCGCCGCTTGTTGTACTTCGAGTCATCAGAGGCCCAAACGCTTCTGGCCGAGCTTTTGGGGTGTGGGTGTGAGTGTGAGGTGTGAGTGTGAGGTGTCTGTGTGGGAGGGTACGAGTGTAGGTGATGGACAACATTTTTACTTGCTCCAAGCCCACACCCAGACACCTACAGCTGCAATCCACATCCGTACGCACACTCCCAAAGTAAGAGACTCTTCTTTTTGTTGCGCAACGAAGAGCATATTCGAACTATGAAGATTTGCAACACTGTGATTGTATATGGTGTTTTTATTTTCATTTTCGAATTCGATGCCGTTATCTACATTATTTTAGTCAGTTTCATAGAGGAAAAACACCAACGCGGTTTCTTCTTGATAAACTATGTGAAAATTGTCCATAGATCAAATATTCAGAAAATCAATAGACAATCGGACTTCGACCGTCTAATATTTCACTGTATGCTTATTGCATTGTACAATACGCCCATCGATTGTATCTTTTGAATTCAATCAGGATAAATTGTCTGTTTGTTTCTCACCAGATTTACAATCTAGGAAATATCGTGCTCTCAGCCGGTTCTTAGTTCATGAGATGAATCAAACAAAGTGAAGAACAAAGACTATCGCAATGTGGTGCTCTATTATTCTTTGTAGCAATACGGGTAGGGTGTTTGATAGCCCAAGTTTCAGTCCGTTAGTCATATTGGTTTACTCACTGAATCGGTTTTCAAACGTCTAAAATGGTGCTAAAAACATGTGAAACTATTTATCATTAAAATACATTCAATGAGGTCAAAAGTTTGATTTAATGGTCAAGATTCTTCACACCGATTGGTCATTAAAATGCTTTCTGAATAAATTGTTCAATGGAATTGACTTTCGAGTACCTGTTTCCTTTCGTTACAAAATTGTGCACCATGTTTAACTATATAAATCGCTCATGTACAAATCGAACAATGTTATAGTAAGCAGTCATTCCCAACAAGAACACGACAACAACATCCTTATTTTCTCTCCAGTCATTTTTCGATTGTGTATCATCACCTCATGAAATATTATACATCTTTGGATACCTTGATTTTCAGCGGTTTAATTACGAGTTGATACAGTGGTGTAATACGACAGCTGTATCGCACTTTCTGGAATTAATGAATAGTTGAATCACATAACACTAGTTTATCCTGTAGAAGAGGTTAAAACTAGCTATCTAATTCGCTCATTGTCACAGTCAATTATTCTTAACTAGGTAAAAATGACACCTATGTGGAACATTATACTTGCAATGACTACGTATCTTTCATTGTAATGTTTACGGTGGCTATAAAGGATAACGATGCACATTCACTGCCATTCTCCGGTAACTTTTCGTACAAATCGTTTATCTTCAGTATCTCTACTATTTTTATCTAGTTGTAAGAGTAGACTTACATGATATTTTTCTGCATAACTGTTACATGTGATGGCAACCAGTCATTACCGGACAACATTATCAGAATTAACCCAAATCAATGATCAAGTGGTTTAATACATTCTCAAAGTTATTATGTTAAACAGCAACAACCAATAGTCCATGCGTTACATGGTGCATCGCTAACATTTGTGAAAGTACCTGGTCTCACATTGTCTTTCTATCATACAGAACGATTACCATATAAAATTTCGTTTGAAGGCAGATGTTACTCGAACCAAGCAGCAGATATCTTTTTGTATCTTCGTTTAATAATTGATCATTATTTACTCTACGCCAATAAGTTCGTTCTGAACACAGCTGATAGATATAAATACTTTTCCGGATTTACAGGTAACCATTATATTGCTCTTATGGGTGACTGGAGTTGGTTTGCTAGTCCACCAACAATGACAATGTGTTCATTCAGTGACATAATCTATATGAATTCAGGTTTACAAGTTATTGATATAGGTGTTAGAGGTGAATATGATACTGGTATAGGTGCTTCTTCATTAAGTGTGGATGTATGTATTTTGAGAATTGAAGTAATTCAATTCGATCCTCATGCAAATATTGAACTAATGCCTGTCAATATTATGTTGACTATGTCATAATGATCTGAAGTTGATCATATGAAATCAGAAACTTTGTTGATTCAAAAAAAAGCTTTTGTCAAAAACAATGATTCACTTTTTCTAATCAACAATCTATATAAAATATTTAGACTACGATCAATTTCTATCTTTCTGTTGAATAATCGGTGAGATGTTTACTGCGCAATAATTTTTGAAATCTTTCTTTCTTTCTTTCTCTAAATATTGTGCGTCTTTATGTGGTGTAAAATATTCGTTTTCATGATATTTATTTAATCACATTGCTACATCAATACCACTCATTTCCCATGTGCTCTGAACTCTGGATATGAAGCTGGTTACGTTCTCAAGTTAATCAAAAAACATCGAGCTGCATGGTATTTTGAATCCGACAGTAATGATTGTGTCAAAAAGCCATCCGTGCTGAATGACCCCTATCCAATTCCCAACTACTGGAATCGTGGCTACTCATCGCCTTCCAAAGCATACAATGCACAGTTCATACTAGCTACTGTTGGTTGAGGATTCTGTTTTGCTCTTTCTTTCTTTTCATTTCTTCTTTATGTGATGTTTTGATGCCGAGGGCATCTTATTCAGACGATTATAGAACAACAAACTACTGATTTTTCAAATAAGTACATACACAGACATTTTTCATTCTTCTCTCGATTTTTCTATTCTTTTCTTGTTCGTTCTTGACAGTGGATCGGCAAGTTGGTGACAGGATAGAATGACTAGCAGTTTCCTTCTTCTGCCAACCCATTATCAAGAACGAACAAGTGAAGAACGAAAAGTGTTTGTATATATACTTGTTTGAAAAAAACAGTAGTTTGTTGTGCTATAATCGTCCGAAGAAGACATCCTCGGCATCGAAACATCACATAAAGAAGAATTAAAAGAAAGAGAGAGCAAAACAAAATTTTCAATCAAAATAATCTTCCATTTGAACCGAAAACAAATGGTTACAGCTTGGATAGTAGACCATAATCAATCTATTTCCTCATACTTTTCTACAATAGATATTATCAGTTACAGTTTGTTTTTTGTTGGCGATCGACAATGAAAAACTACAAAAATCTGATTATTGTTCTCCTCTTTTTCTAACTACAAAAGTGAGTGCAAGACCAAGATCTTCTAGTCCGTCCATCGTTTTCAGAGTAGTACTTTCCACTTGCCATTTGCCATCTGTAACTTCATCCCACATACGCATAAAGCTTTCTGGAGAATGCCACATCATAGTGCCCTCAAATGATAAAGGTTTTGGAAGTTCTGTCGGTATCAACGCACCAGTCTTCCATCCGATGATAGCACGTTTGCATAGGCGAGTGAGACGTCGACACACATCTCTTTGTGTCTCGGCATCAAAAATATGGAAGAATGCGCCAACATTAACATAATCGGCTGGTTCTATCGCATCCAGAAATTGATCATTAAATATGTCACCCGAACTAAATACTTTATTTTGTTGCATTATTTCTCCATCACGAAATAGTTTATAACCTTGCTCGATAAAGAAAGGATCGAGATCGTAGCCACGTATTCGATCAATAGGTACTCCATCGTAGACGAGTTGTCGTACATCTTGACCAAGGCAACATGCGAAATCAATCACCGTTGCGCCTTCATTTTTACATTTTTCAATAATTTCTTTGTAAATAGGACTTTTTTGAATGGAAAAATGAAGAAAAACCCAACGACCGAGACATGGATAATTGCATTTTTGCCAAGCACGATCACGCACGGTCAATAAGTGATCACGCAATTTTTCGATCGGAATCGAAGCGTAATTGGCAAAGAATGTTTCGATATAGTCATTAATTGGCGGTTCATTGACGTAATATAATGCTGTTTTGTTGACAGATTCGTGTTCAGACATCTTCAAAAAGATTTATTAAATCAGTACTACAGTTTATTTTCTCAAAGAAAAAGAATATATATAATTAACTAATTCACCTTTACTCAAGAATCTATCTTTTTTTAAAAGAATGCGTTTGTGACGATGGAAGTAGCGATAAAAAATAACACTCACATGGTGAAGAAAGTGACAGAAAGAAAGAAATATATGTAGGCATACTCTCATGTGCACAGAACAGGAGAAAAGGTGATATAAGGTGGCTACAAGCACACACTGTGAATAGACAAAAAGAAGGAAAGACAAATAGTCGCTCACATTTTTTCTCCATATTATAATTACAGCTATTCATTCGAAAAGAAAAGAATGTGAATATTTTTTGAGCAATATTTCATAGAAAAAATACAATGAGTTACCGTCTTCATCATTCAAAAGAATCTATGTTTCTACATAATTGCATGTGATATTCATTATTGTGCTAATCCATTGGATCTCAACCAAAAAAAAACACAAGGTCTCTGAAATCGGCCCATTTGTCGTGTATATTGTAGATTTCAACGAGTTACAACTATAGTAAAAAAAAATTAGGCTACTTCATGTTCCATTGTTGAGATATACAAGACACACGTTTGGCTTGGATTTCATGCAATTAATGATAACCTAAAATGTTCCAAATCTCTTGGTACATATATTTTTTACTCATATTCACCGAAGACCCATTCTAACAATATTTTTTTGTTGCCTATGATCTGGCGTATTTGCACATATATCACTTTCAAGAATTCATTCACGATGGAAAAATATTTCCCAGGCATCATTAGGTAGACATGGTAAAAATAGGTATCCAAATTTGTACATCCAAAATTCTCTTAGACCGAATTCTACAATTTAGTGCTATAACGGGTTTTGTAGAATGAAGATTGCTCTACAAGACCCTATACTTGAAGTTTTATTGCCTTCCGGGAATAATCTAGATATCATGATAAATCTTTAAAAACAAGGAGTCCAAGTAACGATACGGAGAACTAGTGACAGGACCATAGTTAATATTATTAATTCGATATGCACATCTGAATCAGCATTGTGAGAAACCCCTAAATCTCAGTTTTTAGCATAATCGGTTGAATCAGTGAAGAATTAGATCAATGTTACTTTAAGGGTACAGCATTCAATAATGGCGGAAAATGGCCTCTGAAAGTTGCTTCCCTTAGTCAGTTTGAAAACCAACCAAAGTTTCTAAGCACTACTTTATGTCGGAAGAACGAGCATCAAAAACTGAATAGAATCCGGTACATAAATATTGTATTTCAATATGAAGCCGACTTCAAAAAAGTAGTCGTAGGCAACCCTTAAATGGATTAGCTAATTTTCTATCTTATTCTAACAAATTAATATAGACTTCCGAAGTACGTTATTGAAACGTTCTATTCCACTCCGTTTTTGATGCTCATTCTCCCGATATCAAGGAGTACTTAGACACTTTGGTTGGTTTTCAAAATTGACTAAGGGAAGCAGCTTTCAGAGGCCATTTTCCGGCAGTATTGAATGCTGTACCCTTAAACTAACATTGATCTAATTCGTTACCGATTCAACCGATTATGCAAAAAACTGAGATTTAGGGGTTTCTCACATTGCTGATTTACATGCGCATACGAAATCAATAATATTAACTATGTTCCTGTCACTCGTTCTCGGTATCGTTACATGGACTCCTTCTTTTTAAAGATTTATCATAATATCTAGATTATTCTCGGGATGCAATAAAAGTCCAAGTATAGGGTCTTGTAGAGCAATCTTCAGGGTGTGGGTGTGGGTGTGGATTTGAGTGAGGGTGTGGAGGGTGGGTGTAGATGAGATGAATAACTACACCCACACCCACACCCTCTACTGATAATGAAAGTAATCCAATGAATCTTTTTGTCTGTCAGTGAATATATGATAGTCTAATGAAAAAGATGACAAATTAAAAAAGTTTATCTCAAAATAGTAAGGTTTTTGTAAACATGCTATTTACATAAGTTTTAATGAATTACTCGTTTTTTTCGACATGCTGCTAATTTGAAGAATTACAACGAAACAGCTGAGATTTGTTTTTTTCTATGAACAGAAAATTCATCATATCTTCAATACACAATAAAACGAAAGATTTTGATTAACAATAAATGAATTTATCGAGAACAACGATCGAGTCTATCTGTACCCAGACTCAGATATCTTCCAGACTGATTTAAGTATCTGGATGAGTTGCAGAACTTTAATCAAAAGAATTTATTCCTTTAACAAATCTATTTCTTGAAAGCACAGAATATGCTCTATCTGAGCTTAAAAATTTATCGTGAAATGCCAAAAAAGTAAGTTCTAAACCTATTTACTCTTCATGAGTCTCATTCAAGTAATCGATTTAGATCATTACGAATTTCAATGAACTGAGATTTCATCAGGTTTAAATGCAATTGTGATGATGATTCTTATATTCTGTTAATCAAATCTGCTGTACGATTGATAATTTTATCCATGATTATTTCAATATCGGATGATGAACAAATTAGAAAAGCCAAGAATTCTTTCTTCTATCTTTTTTTTTGATACTTTTTTTCATATTTGATATTTATTTCAGAGAAATAAGAAAAATAAAAAGCATAAGATGTGTAATTGATATTTTCATAATTGTTGACTCTTGTTTTCTAATTATGAAAATATTTATCAGAGAGAAAGAAACAACAAACATGATTCAATAAAAAGAAAAAAAAGAGATCTTTTCAGTAATGAATAGTTCCTGCAGATGAAATCTTGTTTGTATCAGAGAAAAGCGATCTACAAGTCGAATCTTTGTTATCAGAATCAGAAACGATGTGATTAGAAACGAGAGAATTGAAAGAAAAATAACAACTGAGAAAACTTTTTACCAAGATATACTGATGACAATGTCATTATAGTGAATGGTGTTTATAAATGCATCTCTTCATCAGTCTTTCCCACGAAGACAAACATCTTTCAAATTTTTTTAGTCACTTTTTTTGATTTCTTCTTTTGTCGGTTAAATAGTAATAATAAATTGTACATTGGTCATGAATTGCTGTGACAACTCGAACGTATTGCTGATCAAGAACATATCACATAGGATGTAAAACACCAATCTCCATAATATGGAGGAAAATGAATATGATAAAGTAACAAAGTCCATATTGTTCCAATGGCAGATATGCACAAATCGCTGGGACAAACAAGTTTTCTTTGATGAAATACCAAATGCATTCGCGCGTCGGAGTTATGACCTCTCAATGTCTATTCAGAGGAAATGAACTCACGCGTAACAAGTGCAGATTATGAAAAAAGCGAACGAGGACACATGTTTTTTTTTCTATAGTTTGCTGTTGTTAGTCTCTCGACCTGAAATTGCTATGAACAAGACGAATTTATCGAATGATAGTTGTGTCCGTCGGCAGAATACGGCCACTACACTCATCGAATATTTTAATGAAGCGAACAGGACGGTTATTGTTTTCAATCGTCCATATATATACTTCTGTGAAATTGAGAAATAGCAGTCACATAATCAGAAAAAAACTATGTCGGATTATCTGACAACATTACCTGTGGAATTAATTCATAACATTCTAGACAATGTTCCGTCACTTGATATCCTCTCATCTATATGTTTCGTCAACAAACGCCTTCGTTCGGCTTCTCTGACTTATTCTCGTTTTCAATTGAACTTTAGTTGTATGGACACATCGATGAACAAGAGTCAGTTTGATTCTATCTGTAATCAATTGCTTCATTCGACCTCTCAAATTGTATCATTGACATTGTTCGATAAAGACGATGCAATGAGGTATATGAAAAATGCTATTTTCTTCTCGCGATTCAGCATCATCGATACAACATTTCCAAACCTTCGTTCACTAAATTTGACATCTATAAGCTATAAGACATGGGGCTTATTCAAAACTCGACTTCCACCACGTATCGTGACGCTCTCCATTTGTTTCTCTTATTCTAATATATCATCGCGTTTATTGGTGACATCTACTACTCTTAGCGAACTACTCTTTCTTTCGCCGTTACTCAAACGTCTCTCTGTCAAAATGCCGGACGTTATGGATGGCGATGTGAAAATTCATCCCCCGAATTCATTAATATCATCTTCTGTTCAATATCTCCATTCAGAAACCGTATCAATCGATTTATTGAGTCTTCTCGCCGTCGCACCTATGCTTCACACTCTTGAAGCCAAATTCAAAACTCCAGACTTAAAATTAGGTAGAATTCATCCTCATCTTTTGTATTTACAACGATTGCAGATCGAACTGTGCCCTATTACTTGGACAGAAATGGTAACTTTAATTTCGTCATTTCCACGTCTTACCTATTTGGCAGTGTTTGCTGATGATGTGGATAATGATATGGCGGATGGTTTTGCCTGGGCACAATCGTTACAACATATCAAACATTTCGAGTTTGAACTTCAATTTTCTGATGATGCTTTCCAACAACAACCATTCAATCTTGACTCATTTCGCACGAAATTTTGGCTGGAAGAGAAAAAATGGTTTGTTACATACGATCGAAGCTTTAAAGCTGATGAATGTTTCATGCACTATTCGAGTAACTTTTCAATTATTTGCTATCCATCACCTCAGAGGATTCGAACGGTAATATCAGAATCAAATGCATCAGAGTCAACATTTTTTTCTTATGTTCATTGTTTAATAATTAATAATCAATATCTGAAATGTCAGCACTTACACCCGTACACTAATATCAAAAAGTTGTACTTGTCACAAGTTACTACTACATTTCCTTCGACGCTCAAAAATCTCACAGCTGGTCTTGATACATCACAAATTACGACATGTAGCATTGATCGCGAGTGGAATAAAAATTTGCCTTACAAACACATCGAATTTTTACACAGTTTACCTCGTTTATGTCGGCTCGAAGTGTCTGGTATTAGTCTCAGTTGTCTTTTTCTTTATCAGTGGCCTCATATTATTCATTTGAAAATTGAATATGATTACGAGCATAGGATTCATGTATTATCGTCAAATGATATCGATGCACTTTGTCATTCGTTTACTCATATCGAACGACTTGACATTCACTCGTCATCTATTCCTGATCTAGCGCAAGTTATTAATAGAATGAAAATGACATTAAGAGAAATACGCATTAGACAACCACGCGACGTCGACAATGAACAATTTATAACTCGTGAATGGATCAAACGAAATACAGATGTACAAAATTTTTACTACACATGTGATGATGGGAATGTAGTCAGAATGTGGCTTTGATACCTCTGTCATTAGGACATTTCACACATTGATTTTTCTTTTTATTTTATCTATAACATTCATTTTGTAAGAAAAGGCAAATCTTTATAAATATACTCCTACTTTAGCTAATTACATAGGCTGAAATATCAGAAATTTCAGATTCCCGGTTGGTATAAGCAATACTGACAAACATAAAATCGATCAAAATAGTTTCTTTAATCAAACCAGATCGGAATGATTTCTTTGAATGGAAAGTTTATAAGTACTTTAATAAAAATCGGTTTTCTTTTGCATGAGTCTACTCATATTCAAAATATTTTCTTTCAACTCAGCTCTTAGAGATTTATAAACAAATGGAAGCAAAAGCTCTCGCTCGTAACAGGAAGCTCCAATCTGAATTCTTGAAGATGCAATAGGAAATAAATCAAAACGACAGATCTTATCTTTGTATTTTTAAAGACTCTTTTCAGAATACATGAACAAATCAGAAGGCATAGTAATTATAAGAGAGTCATAAGATTTTGGAAGTTTTTTGAGTTAAATCTATCATCTTTTTCTTATATTTTGGTGTCTACGGTTTATTAAAAAGTAAAGCATAAACAGTCAACATTATATTGATACAACAGAAAAAAACAAAACTATTTAATCTTTGAAAGCAAGTGTTTTTGTTCGGAGTGTTGAACAAGTGATATCTTGTATAGAATAAATATCTCCATGTTAATTGAATATGGGAAGTCAATTCAGTCTTATTCGTGCATTCCAAGTGAATCAGAAATTCTCATCCGTCCCGCTACTCAATCTCTTGTCAAAAGTAAGTTTTCACCAGCTCAAGACCTATATATTATTCATTTACAAGAAGTTGGGTGTGGATGTGAGTTTTCTGTTCACATCCACGCGCACACCCACATCCACACCCAACCAACTACCATCACATGTTTCACTTGAACTTCCAGAATCATCACAGGAATTCAAAATTAATAGGATTTGAAAAACCACAAAGATTTTTTCAAAACTAGCTGCTTGAAAAACAGAGTATCCTGTATATCCTAGATACAAATCAATTTGCTATTCTCAACTCTTTGTTTTCGGCAATCAACCTTTGTCGAAAAGGAAATAATATTGAAATACTATGCTTGTAAATAAACACAAACGTAGAATTAATTTTATTGACACATTTCATGTAATTTATTGAAATAAAAGCATTCATCAGGGCTCTGCATCACAAAGAAACGCATAAAAGAGGGAATCAGAAAAGATTTTCAGAGCTTATCGTAAAATTTTGTTGAGCTTCTTGATAGTTACCATAAGTAAACGGTTAAAAAAGCAACACTTTCACGTTGAATAAATATAAAATTTTACTTGAATGCCATACCAAATCGGGCATTTATCAATATCAGCAACTTGATATCGTTGTCTTCCATCAAGTTGTTATTCAAAATATAAATTCAGTAAATATTTAAAATCTTTTATAGTGTAAAATGGCAGTTATTAGTACAATAATTATTTGAATCGATTATTTCAAATAAATTTTGTATAATAGCTTGGAATGAGAGTTCATCATGTACCATTACAAGCGTTTTTGTAATGGAATTCAAAACTTCATAGATGAAAATAATCAATTGAATTAAATACATTAATTTAATTAAGTATGCCAATTATAGATCATTTATGCATATTATAGTATAATATACATATTTCTTGAAATTGTTGTCTTAAAAGAATAGTTTAAATCATGACCTTGCTTTTGTATAAATTTCAAATGATTCGACATCTTTTTAAGCGAAGGGTGTGGGGTGTGGATTGTGGGTGTAGATGAGATGAATAATTACACCCACACCTACACCCACACCCACACCCACACCAACTCTCACTTTTTGTTCCTTGCATGCACT